>JASBWU010000022.1:0-296538 GCA_030039245.1 Naganishia vaughanmartiniae | reverse complement strand
CACCCCTAACCCCTAACCCCTAACCCCTAACCCCTAACCCCTAACCCCTAACCCCTAACCCCTAACCCCTAACCCCTAACCCCTAACCCTAACCCCCTAACCCCTAACCCCTAACCCCTAACCCCTAACCCCTAACCCCACCCCCTAACCCCTAACCCCTAACCCCTAACCCCTAACCCCTAACCCCTAACCCCTAACCCCTAACCCCTAACCCCCAACCCCCAACCCCCAACCCCCAACCCCTAACCCCTAACTCCCTAACCCCTAACCCCTAAGCAGCTGAAAAGACAAAACCAAGTACAAAAGTAGTTGTCTGGACTTGTAACTAAATAGCCTCGTGACCGAATCGACTTGTGACTGAACTAGCTTGTGACTAGCCCAACTTGTAATTCTATTGACTTGTGCCAACATCCTTGCCCGTCTCGCCACTGCTTAAACTGTCACCGCAACGGATGCAGACAGCAACACAGATCTTCACTTACCTTGAGACTCTTGGGCTACCTAAGGCAAAATGACATTCGCCATTATTCCAAAACATGTATATATAGCAGTCCGATTCAGTTATAACATTTGCCTCTATGACTTAATATGACACACTTTACCAGAGATACTGGAAGCGCCACTGGCTTCGTACCAACTTTGTACTCAGCCTTTTATCCTGATCAACACTTCCACCACTAAGACAACCATCTTACACAAAACCGCTAGTCGTAGATAACATCATCACACGAACCCTAGTACCTTGTGTAACAGCCTTATTCTGTAACCACTCAGTAATTATCCTCAAGTCTTGCTATACAACTTCATTAACATCAGCCTTAGTAACTGAGCTGGTTAGTGTCTAAGTAATACTGGACTCAGAGTAATACGAAGACTGCGTGCCTTACAATCATCTCTTCTGTAACCGAAGACACCTTCGATCTCATACGAATCCTCTGTTGATAGTACGAGTTAGCGTCCCCGACAACGTCCAAAACCAAAGGTGACGAGACTATCTGAATTGTCGTGCGCGCTGGCTTTCGGTCTGGAAGCCCTCTTTTCCACTTTACCACTTTCCCACGCGTACTAATCGCTCTTTTCTTTGTAGATGACGGCTTTGCCATTGTGTGGAGGCATGATCGATGCTTGTCCGAAGCGCTGGTGTCTGATTCTGTCGTATCCTGTCTTTTGCGCTTATGACCCGCATTCGAAATCCCACGGACTTGCCTCTGTTTTAGCGATTCACTTCCGCTGCTGTCTTGCGTGTTTGCTGTGCCGTGCTGTTTCAGCGTCTTATCTCGCATGACAAAGTCTCCGTCGTCGTCATCAGACGTCTCCTGCAAGTCGAGCATCTCGTAATCTTGACAACGCTCCTCGTCAATGTCGCCATGGTCATCATCGCGCAATTCCGAGTCCGTTTCGTCGTGAAGTTGGCGAGGCTTTCCACCGGCGTTGTTCGCGTGTTGTCGGACAGTAGAGTGCGCCTCGTTATCATTGTTGTCAGTGTCGCTCTCGACGCATAACATGTCCCCAACATTTTCTTCGTCTTTATCTTCAGCGGGTACCGTAGATTGGTGTCGGTGTATTGGTACCGCTCGCGGTTCTGCTTTCAGACTTTGATCCACCTGCTTGTTCAGGTTCGCTAACGGCTCTTTGGCAGCTTCTCTTGCAGTTGCCATGGGACGTTGCACCGCAACGCACAGGCAATCCATCTCAGTGCAGCGAGCGCAGGGAAAGGTCGTTGTATCGCACTCGATTCCTTCTAAAGCTGCATCCGACACATCCATTGTTTGAGTAGTACACCAGCACAAGTGGATCAAGGTCCACATGTGTGTTGACGAGGGACTGGACGCAGCAATGTTACATTTGACACTCGGTTTAAAGCCAGCCGAGAAAACTCACTTTTTTCTGCATAGGAGTCTCTTCCCTTGTCCTCTTACTGTTGGGAAACGCGCTTCGTCAACTCCCACGCGCCCGTTTTTGTCTGTCCCCATGCTATCCGACCACTTTCCGACACTTTTTGTGCAACCTTTTGCACAACTTTTGCACAAATCGTGCAGAAAATTTGCAGAAAATTTGCACAACCTCTGCGCAACGATCTCTCCTTGCGACTCCAACTTAATTCAGTCTGGTGGCAAATGCACACTATATAAACCAACCTCTTGGCTGTGAACTGTAAACGCTCTCTAGTTAAATGACTTACGCAAATTAGATCAAGAATTACTATCACTACCTTCCAACTTAGGGGTTAGGGTTAGGTTGTTCGAGCGTTCCGCCACTCGATTGGCTATGTCCTCAGCTAATCATCCTCAAACTGATGGACAAACGGAACGCATGGTTCGGACATTAACAGAGATGCTACGAAGCTGCATCAGTCACCAACAGAGTGACTGGACCGATAAGCTCACAGCGTTAGAATTCGCCTACAACAACTCCGTTCATCCTTCTACTAGCTTGACTCCGTTCGAGCTAGACCTGGGGATACATCCCAAAAGTCCCCATTCACTTGTTCTGATGACGGCGAAGACGTTGAAGCGGTTGACGAGTTTGCCCATAAGCTCGAAGCTCTTCAGCATCAAGCATTAGAAGCACTTCAGAAAGCCCGAGAACAGCAAACCGATGCGATCAATAAGAATAGCCTTCGTCCTCGGGAATTCAAAGCAGGCGATATGGTTTTATTGAGCCATAAGCTACTTCGTACGGCTGCATCTAGAGCCGCGGGCTCGAACAAGCTCAGAGGTAAATACTCGGGCCCATTTCTGGTCATCAAGAAAGTTTCGCCTACTACCTCTCAGCTGGATTTACCAGCTAACATTCACATACATCCCACCAACAACATTAAGTACCTGAAAGAATACCATATCAGCCCTACCATCTTGGTCAAAGAGATGCGCCTAGTAATCCTGATCCCGTTATGACTTCAGAAGGTCTCGAGGACTACGAAGTAGATCGTGTGCTCGCTCATAGATACAACCCTCGGACAGGGTACACACAATTGGTTCCATGGAAGAGATATTGTGGAGATACGACATGTTCCTTGTAGTAGACCTTAGATAAGAGACGATGACATCATATGCCTTCGTCATTTATCGCTACTTACGTGTAGTGATACGAGACTCTTAGCCAACTCTGGCCTTTTGTAACTATAGCTGAGCTTTGAGCTTAGTGTGATTTCGGTGTGTGCCTAATTGCGACGGTGCCTCCCAAATCACACAGCACCACACCACACAACACGCCACGTCACCTCACACTACGACTGCTCTTTGTAGACAAGTTTCCCTTGGCAGAATAGCTGCTCCTTAGTAACCAAATAACTATATATAGGCAGCTCTTTTGCCACTAAATTGTAACCTCCCTAGTCAAAGAAGACACGCAATATTGATTTAGATAAATTGTACATTATCTTCGATAGCAACAAGGAGTCGCGACCTTACATCATCAAGACATCGAGTTAACAGTAAGAAGTAGTCGCTAAGACAGGTGAGTATTACATAACCACTGCGTAAACCCGAGACGCTGGATATAGTTAGGCCGCTACGAGAACTTTAATCACTAAGGCAAAGACTTGATAACTTGTATCTTCCGATCAAGTCCGATCAAGTTAGAGTCCCTTAGGATAGTAGATCTGGCACTTAAGATTACGGTGCTGATGACTAAGATGTTCTGGGCCTACCCGACTTCGTCACGAAGTGCGTTCTCATCAAGACTTCGTCATGAAGTGCTCTTCCAACAAGACTTCGCCGCGAAGTACTTCTTCACGAAGACTTCGTCAAAAAGACTTCGTCAAGAAGACTTCGTCAAGAAGGCTCAGTCAGGGAACTTCGCCAGGAAGGCTCCCAAGCATGGTAGTTAGTCCAAGAATACGTATATATAGCTGGCCTTTGGCCCTTTTTGTAATAGCTCTTCATGCTGTATGATTCACCGTTGATTACCTCTTAATTTCGAAGCTACCTTGAGTGCAAGACTTTCTCAGGATTAGCTACCCTTCGCTTTCCACTTCCGGTAAGTTCAGTCCAGTCTTACTTGATAAGCTATTGTATAACTTGTGCTAGGATCCAGTTACGACGGCGGTACTCGTATTACGTATATTACGTAATACTAACTACTGGCCCGCGACAACTACTTGGAAGAGCCGACATTTTTGCTTGGCGAGGACGGCTCTTCGTCCGATCGGCGATGTTTCCTTTCAACAAATCGACGTAAGCTGGGTCAGCATATCAACAATTGTCGAGAGGCTATGTATCAGACTTACCTTCATATGAGGAACTTGGATCCTCCACGGTCCCAGCTGAGTAGGTCGCCTGTCGATTCCCAGCACGCTGTTCGTCCATTCTACCTTCCGCCTGGTCATTGTTCTGGTCAGATTCAAGATTCGAACCGGATGCAGAGCGGTCTTGACGGCTACTTGTTTCGTCTTCGGAAGATTGTGCGTCTGCACCGTCAACATTGTTTCACCCTTCCCTCCGCTGTTCGGTCTACCAGACGTTCGAGACGAAGATCGGGACGCAGAAGATGACTGAGATGGAGACGACGGTCGAGCCCGGGAGGATGCGTCGGGTGTGTCGAGATCAACAATAGGTATGCCTTCAGCCGACATTGAGTCTGCAAGAGCTTGTTTGAGTCTTTTAGGCGGTGGCTTGAGGTCTTCTTCCGAAAGTTCCTCCTCTCCATGACTGGCCTTTCTTTTCACGCTTGTCTTTCCCCGATCCCTCTTGTTGGCAGGTGATTGAATGGTTACCCGTTTCTCGACCTTCGTGGCTTTGAGCTTGTGCGGCGAGGCGGCGGTTTTCATCTTGGACTTGGTCTTAGGAATCGGTCGTCCCGGTCACGGTCGTTGTTCGAGCATGTCTTTGAAGTATTGGAAATCTCCTCCGAATCAAGGATTCTTTGTGATATGATCATAGCAAGATTGAACCTTTCTGAAACAGGCTTTGGCTCGGGGTCGAACCGTTCCTTGACCTGCGAAGTTGCGCTGCGATCGGAAAGGCTTTTCTCATTGTCACTAGCAGACGTGGTTAAGTGTGGAAAATAATCGACATTAACCCCGGGAATCCACCCATCTTGGATCCAGCCATCTTGGTGACCGTCCGATTTGTCATCGTTGGGTGGTTCAGAAACGCGGGAGATGGAGACAGCGGTGCATTGATGTGTTCAGGCTGGGGTATACGGCTCGGACTACCATGTATGAATGCTGGTTACTTGAGTGTCATATTGAGAGCGTCGAAGACATTGACGCCGCTCATGTATTCTATTTGGCCACAGGAAGAAGAAGAAGCACCGACGCCATGAGAGTTGAAGGTGGAATGGACGGTTTGCTGAGGCTGTTAGTTGACGGTGGAGGATGTCATTGTCGACGTGGAAGGTGATTGATAATTGTGTGTGACAGCCCCGCAACTGGTGACTGATGACGATATTCTAGGGGCCACGCTGAGACCGGCTCATTCGCGTCCCGTGTTGCTAACTTTGCTGTAAGTGCCTGTAGATCCTTGGCCAGTTTGAAAAGTTGTGCTTGCTCCCAGTTGGTATTGTCAGATATCCTGTCCGGTACCGGAGGTAATGGGCGTAGGGTGAATTTGCGGGTAGAGAATGCAGAAGCTAGCTAATGTTGGCGAGCGTGGGTCTAGTCAGCTGGCTGTGACTTATCTTGCGGGAAGGCGGACCTACCTAGGGCTATATGTTGTGGCGCCTACTTTGAAAACAAAGCTGACATGCCAACAACGGGTCCTTGTTTCCTTTTCGATCGCTCCGAATATTGTTTCCCACGATGGGCGAGAATACATGTTGACGTAGTGCTATGACCAGGCGACAGCGCGCGTGAACACGAACAAAATGTAAATTGATGAAGCATCGCCTGCCGACACCCTCGCGTCGCTCCTTGTATCTACAGATGCAAAGCCATATCGCATCTTAGACGCCGGAGCCAACCCAGTCGTGTCAGATATCCGAGCCCCGACACGTTTTACGACTTTGCTTGCGCTCGGACAACGTGCCCACTCGGTTTTTACCAAGATGAGGTCATCACGGCTGTGGCCTCCGGGTCGTGTGAGCCCATGTGCTTGCATCCTACGATGTGGGAAGAAACGGGATGGTGTGTTGGCCGGCGGTGGAAAATCAATTCACATATATTCACAGGCATGGCAGGTGGAGTCATGTCGTAGCAACGGTTTGACGCCTTTGGTAAGACCGAAGGATTTGGTATGAGTCACAAAAATACAAGAATACAGCAATACGAACGATCCGCACATGTGTCGAGAAAAAATGAAATGCCAGGGTTTCCCCCCTAGCTGATGATCAGGTAGTCAAATCATCCACCAGCTGAACACCTCCCTCCACTATTAAGGTCGATCACCGTTCGCCGTCCCACCCCGCGCATAGTGTCCCGCCTTTTCAGTATCCTCATGATCCTGACCGGATTGCGAGAGGCTGCTGGCGAAGGCGCTGTTGTGAGGAGACGATGTACGAGGACATATGTAGCTGGTACGATGGTGACGGGGAGAGAGGTGCTGTTGACTATAGCGGATGTTTCGATGACTGTTGAAGGGTGCCTTGACACAGGGTATACGAGACAGATACTTGCATTTAGCGAATCCGGGATAGAATGGTGACGTGAAGTTAAGCTGTCAAAGCTGCTGTAAACAGCTAACTTAACTGGACAAGTTTGGCCGCGCGTACATTTTGGCCCGATCGCTTACTTTGACTGACACCAAACCAAATGGAGTGAGTGAAAACAGCTGTGAAAACCGTTGCATTTTCCCGTTGCCAACCGATTGAGGAAATGTCCATTCAGGCGCTCCATACATAATTGCTCGGAAAAAAGCAAAATGATTGAAGTGACGCTGGTAAGATTCGATGTGGTGCACATAGACAGCCGGTCTGTGCGCCCAATATTGCCACAAAACACGCGTAACACCGACGGAGCGCGTATCCAAGGCTTGAGCGCTGCCTCGAGGCGGAACGAGCTTCTTGCTGGTGGCACGCAGAGTGTAGACGCAATTCCCGTCTCTCGCCCAGTCTTGGCGGCCGATGTCGCCCACCAGCAACACCGGTGTGGTGCTACTGTCGTCGGCGTGTCGCAGCGTGTCGACGAAGATGATGAAGTCCTGATCATTGACATCAATATCCATATCACCGATGCCTAATTCCCTCATCATTCCCTTCATTTCGTCCTTCCACACCTCTTCTCGGAACTTTCGCACCAGCACCTTTCTCTCGTCGGACGCATTAGGCGCAGCAAGGAGGAAGGAGGTACGCTGGTCGGAGCGGGCGGATAAACTGGTCAAGGCGACCTGGTTGTATGGGTAGAACAGGTTCTATTTATATGTTATTCATGATGTTTCCCTCTTCCATGTCATCGTCTTCGAGCGGTTGTGCGACGAAGGGAGGAGAATTCTGGGCATCGTGTGCAACAGCCCAGTCGGGTCAGTCGTCGTTGTCGTTGATGAGAGCTACGAGCATGGCGTTTGCGACGTCGTTCTCGTCGTAATCCATGTCGAAAAACAGTTCATCGTGTTCGCTGGCCGCAGTTTCTCTCACAAGTCGTCGGGTAAACATGAGGTGGTTGCTACCGGACATGCTGCCGATTGCGTGGTTAGGTTCGGGAGAGTCTTCGTGGATGCCGCGCCGTCGTTCGTTTCGTCTACTTGTACGTTTATGCCATCATTCGAAGTATGGTTGGCATAGTGGTAGCAAAGTAGCCTTGGGTCCACGACGCCTTCTTGGACGGCTTGGGCGTAGGCTCGATCCGGCGTGGTAACTCGTCCTCGATAGTAGGCAGAGAGCTGGTCGTTACGGCCGCCAAGGTAGACTACCTCGTCGTCGGAGAAGTTCATACCGGAAGAGGAACAGGATCTAGTGTTCATATTGGTGGTGTTGTGGTGGAAAGTAAGGGGCTTTGGGCAGTTATTGGGTTTATAGCATTTCATAGGTCTATTCCAGCTGCCAGACGGTCCGTGGGCGGTTTATGTATACGTCTTTTAATGACTAGCGTCCGCTTGAATGCTCTACTGACTCGCAGCGGGTGGTACTCAGCATAGCTGGTGAGGAGCAGCAGCTTATCTTGCTGCTGACAGACGGCTGACGCTCAGCTGCTGGGCATCGGTGTTGTTACTATCTGCTTCCGAATCTTTCTGCAAATGTGCATTTTTATGGTTGTTTTTTATTGCTTTATTTTGTGCCTTTTTTACTGACGAATAATATCGGTTATCGCCGCATTCGACTTGTTCCCGCGTTGCGTGAAGCTGCATCGTTTGGCATTGCAGCTATTGTTGCTGTTCGTTCCTCCTCTTTCTTCCAGTACCCTGCAATAGCGTCTTGCGCGCCAGTAAGGTTCTCACTGGGTTCCCAACTGTCTTCTTCAGGAGGGTAATTGAGCCAAGACACAAGGTATTGCACCTGATTCTTTTTGTTCACTCGGTGATCTTTAATATGATCAACTTCGTATTCGAGTTCGCCGCTCGTAGGGCTTTCGATAGGCTCCGGAGGGGGCACCTCTCGTGAAGAAAGCCGTTCTGGTGTCTCGTGATAGTCTTCCAGATACTCCAGGTTGATCACGGGATGTATGTGAACGTTGGCGGGTAGATCGAGTTCGTATGATGTTGGGCTAACTCGTCGAACTACCTTGAATGGCCCGACGTATTTAGCTTTAAGTTTTTGGCTACCCATACCTTTAAGGAAAGGTGGGTTGATGTATTTCGTGCTAAGCATTACTAGGTTGGTCTCCGAAGCTTTTAAGGATTCGATGAAGTCTGTGGTAAACCCTTGGAGACGCTAGGACTGCCTAGTAGCTTGGATGACTATATAAGGAGAGCTTTTGAATGGTACTTGCCACCCACTTGTATTCGTCTTTGCTCCTTAGAGCAAGATCGTATGTCATTGACTTTATTGTCTAATCATAATACTAGTCACGTGATCCGATCCCACAATTCGTCATAGCTCTTAGCCTTGCCCTGTCCTGAGGATGGTGTCTGGTATCAGAACCTTGAGTCCAGTCTGGCCGCGGACGCAAGCTATAGCGCGTCGACCTGGACTGGACAGACGCTTGCCCGCGGAAGCTGCCAAGCTCCGCTGTCCGCGGGCAACTCAACCTTGAGAGTTGTGTTGTCACAAGACAACCCAACTAACAGAACATTTCATATGCAATCTCTGTCCGTCGAGCTGATAAAATACCCTCGCGGCGCCAAAATTAGTCGCCTGTAGGCCAAGCGCAGGAGAGGTTCCTTCGCAGTCGGTAGTTGTTGCGCATCGCAAGTGCTCCTTATCACTATTCAATCAGTTCAATCACTGCATATATCTTCGCCAGCACGTTCCAGTCTATACATTCGTTTCATTTATACGTCGCGCGATGCAGCTATTACAGCAGAGGAACAAGTGGATGTTGGAAGGTGGAAGCAAGGTGCAAGGCACCTGGCAAAAGGTCTATGCATTGTGAGTATGGCCTGGTTTCCTTCGTCTAGTTCGCTGTTCTTAGTTGATCGTCGCCTGTGCCTTTCCTGTAGAATATTTACTTGTGTCCCTGCTCCTTCTTGTGTCCCCGCTCCTTCTTATTTCCCTCTCTATTGTATTCCATCTGTCTATCATCGTATCCTATACCATCGAATGACCATCAAAGCTCTTTCCCACACACGGACATTTATATGGCTCTGTGGAAGATCATTATACCTGGTATATGGTGGATGAAAGCAAGGTGCAAGGCACCTTGCTACTTGTCATGCATATTGTGAGTTCGCTCGGGATATTTTTTTTCTATCGTATTACTGTGCTTTGCTGATAATGTCCCATCAACGTCTTCTCTCAGATAATCACCACGTCCTATTGTATCCAATGCCAACATGCCGTTATGAATTCGTTTGTCTGCTAAATTGCAGCACTTTTCTTGTCGTTGAGATGCCGAGTCTGGTAAACCTGGCATCTTACATCTGCGTAGTAGATATGGGTACGTCGCTTTTCGGTCTCTCGTTCCTGTCACATCCTGATCGTTGTTTTAACCTTGCCTAGCGTCTGTCCTTTTCACCTTGCCTAGCGTCTGTCCCTCCCTCCGCCCGTTCCCATAGTATCTGCTTGTATTCGTTAGAGCCCAGTATGGCATATATCTATACTGTTCAGTCGACAAAGCACCGACCTTCCACCGACCTTCCCTCTCGGTTAATCCTTCGGGTCCCATTACCACCCTCGCTGCGCGGATCACATTTCTAATCATTGGCAGTGATAACTAGTGAGCTTGATTGATGATAACAGTCGTGAGAATTCTATGATTGCCTGCTTTTGTTCTATCATATCCCTAGAAATTCATCACGTTATCTGACACCACTCGTTCCAGTCTCAATCTCCAGGTATATCTCGCAACAGTCAGCCAACCTCAGCTAAAACACAAGCGTCTACCTCACTCTGGCTGTTCGAGTGACCTTGTCTGTCGATTCTGTGTCCCCTTCTTCTTCAAACGTATCTTTCACTTCCTTCCATCTCTTTCCCTTGGACATCTGACTACCGAGACTGGGACCACGACCGAAACAACATGTTCTGTTCCCGTGCGGTCCTTGAATCCACTCGGCGTTCATTCCGTTCACTTCTTTCTCGTCGCAGGCTAACCTGGTGTCTTTGTCAAACAGAGACCATCTGTATAGCTGGGTATCTCCACTGCATTTGTAATAAGGTACATTGTAAGGATGAAATACAGTCGCAACATCATTCCGAGGTCCATATGAGGACAGTGTTGCCCGTCTTCCTAGCTACGTTGATCTGGTCCTGTAACTTCGACATCGACAGCTTCTCTCGGGGCATATACTTGTCCAAATCTCGAGCTACTCCTTCCTCCGTCGTGATTCTTTCTTTCGCCAGTCTTTCCACTTCTTTGATAACTACGCGACGCCTCTCCCACCTCTTTCGCTGACACTCCGCTTTCTTCAGATCTTGTGCCAGCATTTGCCTCAGCGGAAGTCGACCATACAAGCCTACATCATACTCCCGCCACAGTGCCTCTACCGTCAGGTGGTCTTTCTCCATCACAAAGACCTGTACACCGGGACTTCCCCCTTCTTTGTCTCTGCTGCCACATACTCCACTTGTACCGCTACTCATCCCCTGCGAAGACACCGCTCCCGCCATCCTGAGCATATCTGCGCCATCCTTTCCTGCTTGCTGTAATGCTGTAAAGACTCGGGTAGATATCGACAAGTCATGGGTTGTCGTAATGGGAGCCGTGGTTGTGGCTGAAGGCGCTAAGGTCGTAGAAGATGATGAAGGGGCGGATTCTGCGGCTGCTGGGAGGACGTTGGAGCTGGGAAGGACGGATGTTGATGACGACTCGTCTCCGGGAAATACCATTCGCGTTTCCAACACGGCCGAGGAAAGGAGGTGCATGCCAGACGATTATTTTTCCAAGGCCTTCCCAATCACGGCCTGGTCCTTCCACCTACCCGTTGCCATCAGCTCCACCAGCTGATCAAGCCCTTTTGCTAGCGTCCCTATGTCCTGGCTGAATGTCGACTGCATATCTCCAATCTTCGTGACGATCAATTCTCGACCGACATCGACATGGCGCACCATGTCCGGCATCACTCTCTCCAGCTGAATACTCATTGGTGATTCGGTTGTATCATTCGCTGTGACCACGCGCTCTGCGTATGCATTGTGGAGATCGGTTTCGAACAAGCTATATCGAAAAAGGTAATGATCCGGATGCTTGACGCTGAGTAGTGCTGTGAATTGAAGGAGTATACGACGCAAACGTTCCAAAAGGGTAAGAAATCCGTACGCCGTTGAGCTTTCTTTTATCGGAGCCAGCTTCTCCAGCCTTTTTTCGAGAATGACAGACGTGATGTCAGGCTTCACCCAGTTTCACCATAGGAACACATGTTCAGACAATAAAGGTTGACATACCAAAGGTCTCGACCAATGCGTCGATCGTGTTTTTCACTACCGACGGACCGACGACGCGTTGCTCTCCACCAGACTCGTTCTCCCCATCCTCATCATCATTGACATCCATGTCTTCCGCGTTCCGCTGATCTGCACGCTTCCCTGCGTCTTTGGGCTGGCCAACACGCCCGCGTCTCTTGTATCTGCGATCAATCACTTCGTTCTTGAGGTAGATAGCGACGAGAGTTCCCGTCATTTGGACTCTACGACAGGAGCATCCCATTAGCCAGCTCAGTCAGCTTAGCCTCTACTCTGGCTATTTACCTTCTAGTTATAGCTAGAGCATGATCAGCCTCCGAAAGATCCGAGAGAGGTTTCTCGCCCCTTTCTATCGCACGCGCCAGACACCACTTGTGCCACTCCTCTTGAGGCACTTTGTACGCCTTAATAGTGTTTGCAGGCTTACTGGCTTGGTGATCCCTATCAATGTCTTTAAGCTGCTCTCGTTCCTTTTCCGAAATGACAGTCTGATCCGCTACTCGAGATGATCCTACCGTCATAGATGCTCATGGGGCTCTAGATCGTGCCATTGTCGACTGTCCGAAGGCTGAAGGCAGCAGACCGTGAGACTGATAAATGTGCAGAGTTCGATCTTGGATGTATTGGAAACCGGTAAGGATCCTACAGGGTATTTTGGGTGGACACCAGACATATACAAGAATTAAGAAAGTAACGTCTCGCAGAGCGCGAGGAGATCCTGGCGCTCAGGCTGCAGGCTGCCCCATTGCAGAGATCACATGAGGGAGAAATTAGTCACATGAAGCTTCGGGCACACCAGTCGGCCAGCGAACCCCCTCGATTCTTGTTCGGGCGCTATACTACTAGCGCTTGGACACAGTCAGGACACGAGTCAGGACACCATAGTAAGACAAGTAATATATTTATTTGCTATCAAGCCCTCGCCCATCCCTGACAGCCACCTAGGGCAAACTGCCATTCGCCACCATTCCAAAACGTGTATATATAGCAGTCCGATTCAGTTGTGTTATAAAATAGTTCATTCATCTACTTTCCCTATTCACACTTCTGTTGCTGCGCGACTTGTAGTAAAATAGCAGAGCTGGACTCCAAGCTGAAATAAAATGATTGCCGGATCGCAGATCTTCGCTAACAAAACTACTTCCTCGAATAACACCTCTAATACTGACGTCACAGTCAAGCAATCTATACCGTTATACTCGTACGGTTTATAACTATCTAAGGGTATATCATATTAGGTATATCATGGTACGTAATAGGGCCTGAACTGACGGCCTTCATTCTGAGGATGTTCTTCAGTCGCACCTCTCTAAGGGGGCACCTTCCAACTTTGGACGCAAACAATGTAATTCGTAACTGAAGCGTTACTGTGCTCTCATGAGTACTCACGACCACTGATGCCTCCACCGTGCGCTCTACACTACCCATCAGCAATCATGATACACGACTAGGGCTCACATCACACCGCCAGTACCTACGGGTGCTCCCTAGCTCAAGAAGTCCAATCGAAGCCGGAGCAGCTCGTGTATCCACATATAGATTCTCATACTAAATAGCGCTTACGACTGCCTGTGGTGAAACCGGGAAGAAGCACAACAAGTACTTGGTAGCACGTATTAGCTCTCGTAGCCCCTTATCACGGATTGCCGGTGGGAAGGCTAAGTAGCAGAGGCAAGAAGAACCTGACTCGCCATCAACGCCACTCGTTTCAGGGAGCGTAAGGTAAACAGTTGTAGCCCAGTGGCAAATCATGTCTATATAAGATGACCGATCCAAGGTTCATTTGGCCTACCGTCATGAATTTTGGAGGGGGACACATAGTAACCTGATAATTACTACTACAGAATACAATGTTCATACGAGGTGTAGCTAACCTTCTAGTCAAGTACTAACGTTTAGTAATAAGTAATAAAGGTATTGGTCGCTAAGACAGGTGAGCATTACATAACAACTGCGTGCTGCCGAGGGGTCTTTGAAGTTAAGTCTGGACGTAAAAGACATTTGGTTCCAACAAGTCTACATAATCTGAACGAAGGTTCAGAAAAGGTCCAGCTCTTGTCAAGTTGTAACATTTGCTTCTATGACTTATTATGACACGCTTTGCCAGAGGTACTAGAAGCGCCACTGGCCTCGTACCAACTTTGTACTCAGCCTTTTACCCTCACCAACACTTCCATCACCAACACGACCACCTTACACAATACCGCTAGTCGTAGATAAACCTATCACACGAACTCTAGTACCTGGTGTATCAGCCTTATTCTGTAAACACTCAGTAATTATCCTAAGTTTTGCTATATAACATCTTCATTAACATCAGCCTTAGTAACTGAGCTGGTTACTGTCTAAGTAATACTGGACTCAGAGTAGTACGAAAGCTGTTTGCCTTACAGGCAGCTTGTCGTACGAAGTACTGCACGTGGACTTCGTGAAAGGATTTTCAGATAAGGGTTGCCACTTCTCCTGTATTTTTGTTCCGTCTTTCCTTGTGTTTCATGTGCAGCTCGAATCATGCTTGGTGTAGTAGTCGGTAGTTTACGTCCCGGTAATCTGTACAGTCTGCCTAGTAAGAGCAATTCATGTGTCTTGCGATCTTGCTGCGTTAAGTCACCAAGGCTTACAGTAGTTACAGACGAATCCAAGCAGCATCGGATATCTACTCCCAAACGTTTCGAGGGGCTGATTTAAACCGACCACCATTAGCTCTACCAACAGAGCGATAGATTGGCAACAGGCTCGGGAACAGCTCCCCATTGTGTGTTTGCTGGTCAAGGGTCGACGAGTTGCCAATCGCTTCGGCTGACTGTTCGCCGGCTGTCCGTTCGACTGTAGTTTGACCTTCGACTTGGAACGATCCTTGCCCTCTACAACCTGTCCATACATAGAATCCCCTACTGCCAGATGCAGAGACAGGTATGTCAGTGCTCAGTATGCAGATTTACTGTACAGTAGGCCCTCCCCATAACGTACACTCCCCTTACCGGATCCCTGAGTATAACGGACGGATGGGGCGAGAATTCGCTGCGCCCTCCGATGGCGCCATACATTACCGGACGCTCCCTCCGGATACCGGGTCCGGACGCAAAATCAGGGAAAAAGTCGGGTTTCGTCCGGTATTTTATTATGTAATCTACGGGTTTTTCGGGTTTAACATCCTTTGCGGCCTCAAGGCTCCACTTTCCGAGGTTCTTTTTAGCTGCTGATCACATGAAAGATGAGAAAAGCTTCTAGAACCTGTTTCATATCCGCAAATTCTTGTTCAATGACTATCTACGCTTCTTTCAAAGCTGTTGAATAGCAACAATCGCCTTAATTCGACGTCATGCCTCTTGTAAAAAAGGCCCCGCCACCCAAAAGGACCGCTCCTCAATCCTCAGCGGTCAAGAAATCCAGAAAGTCTTATAGCATCCTCTTTAAGGCTGAAGTTTTAGCGTTCGTCAAGGCTCAACACGACGCTAAAGTCAGCGCCCCCCTCGTCGCCGCTCTCGAAAAGTTCAAGAATACCCCCGAAGGGAGGGAATTGAACAAATTCTGTATCTCTGACTGGTGGAAAGATAAAGACAAGATCACTCAGGCTGCAACCTCAGTCAGCATGAACTCAGCCGAACCGAATCGAGCGCGGGCGAGGAAGGTCAAGAATGAGACCGTCGAGGCTGTCGTAGAGTGGTGCCAAGAGAAAACGAAGCAGGGCCTGCTCCTATCTGGTCTGTTGATCCGGGAGAAGGCTCTGGCGTTTCAGGGAAAGATGGGGGGAACGAAAATAGAATACTCCAAAGGGTGGCTGCATTCCTTTTGTAATCAGTATGTACGCAATTGAATGAGATGTGATGGACTGTTGAGCTGAAACAAAGCTGTAATTACGGTATCAAAGCGACTGTAGCTCACGGAGAAGGCGGCTCTGTAGATATGGTGGTGGCGGATGAGGAGAGGGTACGGATCAGCAAGCTCCTCGATGGACAAGACATCAAAAACGTATACAATTTCGATGAAACGTCTCTTTTCTGGCGTCAAGTCCCGACCCGAGGCTATGCCCTTGGCACGTTTCAGGGTGGGAAGCAGGAGAAAACACGGATTTCTCTCGGTTTCTGCTGTAATGCAGACGGTAGCGATAAAACGCCCATCACTTATGTTGGCGTTTCAGCCAAACCACGGGCATTCGGGGGGAAATCCCCACGCGACTTTGGATTCCAGTATTGGAATAATAAGAAGGCATGGTTCAACAATAAAATAATGATTGACTGGCTCCGCGAATTCGATAACGACATGCGAAAACAGGAACGGCACATTATTCTGCTCATGGACAACATCTCGGCTCACTTAAAAGCCCTGGAAGCTTTTGCCCCTACGAACATCACGCCGATCTTCTTTGCCCCTAACCTCACATCCCATGTGCAGCCGCTGGATCAGGGGATCATTCGTACATTCAAGGCACTTTATCAGCTGCGAAAGCCAAGGCATACTGTGGGTAGGCTGGATTCAAGCACAGCTAAGCCGTGGGAATTGTCCATTCGGGAAGCGAGTGTCCTTTGCCAAGGAAAGTTGGGACTCGGTCAAGCCTAGCACATGTGTCAACTGTTTTCGCCACGCTGGCATTTTGCCGGGTCAACCCGATGCTGGTAAAGCTGCCGTAACCTCAAACTTCGGCGAAGGATCCGCCCACAGCAGATACGACCCACAATGCGGCTTGGGCCATCATTCTCGGCGCTTTTGATATGGAAAGATCAATTCCCGTTATCCTGAAAGATCTGAAACGCGCGCTAGGCCCGGCATACAACGCTGAGGAGTGGACCCATGCGGTTAACCTGACCTGCTACGAGGACGATGAAACGCGAGACGCCAACAAGACTGCAGCCGAAAACCTGAAACGCGACCGAGTGGGAATCGAGATGCCGCTCCCGCTCGAGCTGATGTTCAAGCCGGGAATGCCAAGCCCGCAGCTGAAACGTCAGTCTCTATCGATCCTGACTTAGCGGAGCTAGAAGCTGCTTTAGCTCTGGCTCTACTTCAGACTGGCTGCACCCCTGGAAAGGAGTTAAGCTGTGTGGCTGAGTTCCTAAACGAGGTGTCGGAAGTAGAAGCTGAAACGCAAGCCGAACTACAGGCCGATGAAGAGGAGCAATTGATGGAAGACATCATAAAACGTGTCCAGCACGAAGGGGTGGAGGTCACCGAAGTCAGTGACGGGGAAGAGGAGGACGATATCATCGATCCAGAGATCAGCAGATATGCTGGTGATCTTACTGATTCGCTTTTGCTCGAGATCAACTCCGCATTGCAACTCCTATTGAACCTGGGCACGGCTCGGCCAGAGGAGGATTTTGCTCAGGCGCTCGTGCCGAATATGCAGGCTATCAAAAAGTGGTCGCAGCACATGCACTTCGAGTTGCCAAGAGAACTAGCTTCCATCACGAAATATTTCCAAGGCTTTCCCAGGGAGAGGTGATTGCTCCTGGTCCAAGTGCCGTTGAGCTCGATTAGTAAAAACTAGATGTTCATAATTTGTAATGTAGCTTTATCATCAATCACCACTCCTATCTAAAAAGTAGAACATCATCAAACAGTTCGAATAAATTACGCTGCTATACCCCTATTACCCCTTTTTGACACGTGGTCCTTTACAGCTGGATATTTGCGGGTGCGCCCGGATCAAGATTCTCTATACCGGATCCCTTTGCATACCGGACGCTGGGCTCTCTGGGACGGCGGGCCATTACCGTCCGGTATAGGGAGGGCCTACTGTATTACCTTTCCTTGTAGTGGGTACTGGTCGCTTATTCGCACAAAGTAAACAACGGAAACGCGAACTTGGCGCGCTAATCGAATGCTGCTAGGGTCCGGCTTACTCGACATTTGATGTGACCAACATCATGATATCGTCCATGTCAAGGTACATCCTAGACCGAACCTTAATGTTACTGCAAAGAAACAGCTTATTTACTTCGGTCTGAAAACACTCCAGGGGACGTCAACAGTTAGGCGTATGGTAAGGCCAAAGGACGGGTCAACTCCTGGAGTAGTTTTACCAGGAATACCGGCTTCAACCTCACACGTACCGCCGCCCACCGCATTGCCAGGAACCGTTAGACATTCGCAGTGTCATTGAACAGGCAGCGTCTAGGAAAGGGTGGAAGTATACAGCAAAAATCATGTGGTTTGTCTTAGCACTCGGATTGAAAGTAAGCTGGTTCACTCGACTTTACGAGCTTCCCCTATCTAACAAGTTTTCTCCTTAGCCTCGTGAGGTCCCTATCATCGTTTACATTGCCTCACTGTTCAAGCCGCCTCCTCCTCTCAACCGCCTGAGCCGACTCCCTGCCGAAATCATCTACCTTCTAGCGGAGTTTGCTACCGCTGAATGGCGCGAGGAGCATAAGGAGGAGGACGAGGACGAGGAAGAAGCAGCTTGTCATTGCGCCTGTGCTTGTATGCCCGGAGCAGCTCATCTCCGCGGAGTTGCAGATGAAGTGAACGCATTGGCGGCGACGTGCAAGCGACTTAGGGGTGTGTTGGTGAATGGTGGCTTCTATTCTCGCATCTCGATGGAAACAAAGGTCGATGAATTTCCCAAGACGGTATCTACTGCAACGGAAGGCTTTACGGAGAATGTAAAGTAAGTGCAGGGTCTTGATTGTACTGAGGAGTCGCTAATACATGACCCTGAATAGAGGAATCGCTATACGCTTTGATTATACCGGAAAGCGAGACGAGCCTCTCGACCCTTCCCTACGTCGTGCTTTCGGAACCTTACCAAACCTCCGTGATCTCTGGATCGAATGGAGTCCATCCGGCAACTCTTTATCCAGCTACAACAAAAAAGAAGTTACCGAAATCACCCCCAACCCAGATCAACCAGAACCACTGTCGAATTTGGAAACCCTACATCTCAACATCGCAGACCGCTCAGGAGGAATATCGATTCCCGCAGGTAACAAGCTCGGACCACAACCAACCAGCACGTATCATCTCGGACATCTCGTTTCCACGCTCCACAGCTCTTCCGTCGAGATACTCAGCATTCGTCTCCATTTCGGGAACGATGATCATTCGGTGCGAGACGCGTTAAAGTTTATGGTTGCGAATCTCAAGGGGCTCAAGTTTCCGAATTTAAAGAGGTTGGCGATTACGACGTTTTTTGCGGTTGAAAGCAAGGATGAAGTGACTGGTGGTTGGGTCAGTCCGGTCTTTGCATCCACGAAGGACCTCTAGCTGATGCGTTCATCCCTAGATGATTGCTTTGACAAGACTGCTGAAACAGATCGGATCCATATCTGACATATTTGAAGATCTCGACATTATTATTCACGTCGACGTCATGAACACCGAAGTATTCACAATGCAAGGAACAACCGTCCACCTTCCCGGCTTAATCCCGCGTAAAGAGTCCGTCATCGAAGCTATCAAAAGAGTAGCAACAGCAGGCTACAAGGTTCCACCATTCACGCTCCAAGTTATTGGGAATTCACAAACGATGCCGAATATGGGGATATCGTTGATGTTGTGCGATTACATATCCGCTCAGCAGACGGAGAAGAAGGCCAACAGCGAAACAGAGGGAAAACTTGACGGCGAGATTAACATAGAGGGTTTGCCTGCTTCCATCCTAGAAAGGATCAACCAACTTCCTGGATCCGTCCTTCCTCCTCTGCCATCCCACGACACAATCCTAGGCTCCGATGAATTCCGGTACAACGTCAATCAACCTGCGCTAGCCGACTTGTACGTCGATGTTAAAGTCCGGGATTTCCAGGGACAGATGTTTGACATGATGCATGGTCCTATTATCGACGACGATGACGACGAGTTTGGTCCCGGTTATATGGGTGGCGGAGAGTCTGCAGGATTTGATGAGGCGGGACTTGCATTGGAGGATAGGATGGCGCTTGAAGCGATGTTGTTCGAGCAGTTCCACGCTGCAGGGATGATCTAGAGCCTATTTGCCGAACGGTACTGTGCTCATCGGGTTTGTCTAGTGCTTACCGAGGAACAAGAGAGCCTTTTTACGGCTGACCTCGAAACTGTTTCGTTAAAACGCATACCCGCTCGTGGGTCATTAAAACGCATACCCGCTCGTGGGTCGCATTTCAATAACTTATCGCACACATCAGGATGACGATGGGAGGTAGTTTTCCAGTAATGACAGGTGACAATTGTTATTGACAAGCTGCATCTTGATACAACACGCCAGACCCTGAGAGAAAGCTCCAACGGCAGTCCGGCTGATTCGTACGCCTACCCGCCGATACCTTCCAGCTCATCCCCACCATTCTGCTTGCCCACAGCAACAGGCACCACCACCTTGCCCACCTGCTCCACTCCACCCTTTCCATCCTCCTTGACAACCTTGGCAATCTTGTTAATCCCATCCCCCTGCGCTTGCGCCGTCTCGTCAGCAACCAACTTCCTCTTCTTGCCACCCTCTTTCTTCCCCGGCGCAAACTCTCCAAACCCTTGAGCCTCATACAAAAGATCCGTTCTAATCACAACCTTCCACCCACCATCACCCACCGGGCTTCCTTCGTGCAATAGTGAACCCCTAGCGTCGCCATGCGGGAACACGAGGACGGCGCCTTGCACGGGTGCGATACGGAAGGACAGCATGTTCCCGATGCTAGACGGGCAAGGGAGGAAGAATGTCGTCGCGCCTGGTACGGAGGGTGCGGAGGGGGTGGAGTTGATGTCAGAGTTGAGGTAGATGAGGAGGGTATAGCGTGACCAGAGCGGGTCGTCGGATGGTGATGAGCTGTAGAGGGAGGAGAAAGATTGATAAAGGAACTAGTTATACGGGAGGCAAGGAGACGTACTCGTGTAGGTATTCACCGGTTTCTGCATCGATCCCCGCTGCAGGCCACGCACCATCGATGTGCGGCTGACGAAAACACCACGCAAATCAGCGCAAGATCCCCTCCCACTTCCGCTGCGCTGCGCTGCGCCGCGCTACGCAAGTGACACTCACCCTATAAACCTGTTTCGGGCCATACCGATAAACCCTAAACCTTCGATTGATCCCCCTCACTTTCCCGCCATTCACCCGTTCCTGCACAAACGGTCTTATCCTCTCGAACAGTTCCCCAACAAACTGTTCATCCGCGAGCCAGACGACGTTGTGCGCTAGCACGGAAGTCTTGTCTACCGCTGATCCGCCGGCAGCTTGGTCTGCTTCCCAGCCGAGGGTGTTTGCCGTGTTGATGATGGATTCGCAGGTTTGTGGGGGCAGGATGTTGGGGAGGAGTTTGAGCGTTGGGATTGCTGGGTGCGGGATGGAGAATGCTGGTTGTGTACATGCGGGGAAGGGGATGGGTGAAGGTGTGGTCGATGCGTAGACTGTTGATGCGTAGACGTTCGGTGGGCGTCGGAGTTCACCTGGGGTGGTTTGGATCGCGTAGAATGAGGGAAGCGAGGATTTGGTGTTTGCTGACAAGGTCGGAGCGGTTTAGCTAAGGAAGCAAGCGGAAAGGATGAACGTGAGGCAGGCTTACCTTCGAACCCCTTTTGAATTAAATCCCACAACGGCACTTCCTCTTGCAACTTTTTCCTATCAGCCGAGTCCAACGCAGTACGAATATCCCACGGCTTCATCCTCCTCAACACACCCTTCTTGCCCTCCCCTTCCTCCTCGAGATCCTCGACCAATTTCTCACTGATACTCTGCTCCCCGCCACCGCAGACACGGAGGACCATATCCAAACACTTCAACACCATGTTCCTCTCTTCTTCTTCTTCCGCTGAAAGCGTGCGTCCGGGTCGAGAGGTGGCATCGCATTCCCGAACCCAGCGTTGTAGGGATCCGAGTTTTGTGGGTGTTTTGTTGATGTAGAGGTCGAACAGGAGGACGAGTGCCTGTCTGTACAGAGATAGCGAGAGGAGATGAGAGATTTTGGAATGAATAGAGGCGGCTACACATGGCACGAATAGAAGTATCAGAAAGAGTCGGTCTCTCGTAACGAACGGCTCGAAGGCTTACTCGCCGCTCCACCCGCCGCTCCTTGTTCCTGTAAAACCCGCGCGAAATCCCATCCGGCAGACTTCAACTTTTTATACCTCTGCCCTGACAAAATCTCGGGCTCTTCGACCAGCGTATTGAGGACATCGATTGCGATTTCCAGGTCTTCAGGCTCAATACCGAGTTCGGGTTCGTTGGCGGTGGTGGTGGTGGTTACTGCTGGCTGCGCTGTGGCGCCAATATCTGGAGGAGTGGTTGCCTGAAGACGGAAAGCCTTGAGCTTTGCTGCCTTGTTCTTATTCTTGTTTTGCTTTGCCATGATTGAGGGAATGAAGAAGAAGGAATAAAGTTAGAGAAAAGGATGGATCGCCACTTGTAAAATAGAGAAAGTTGAATAAATCAGACGACCCCTGCTGCTGCTGCTAATAATGCTGGACAAAGCTGGACAATGATTTCTTCCGGCCGCCGAAAATCCAAAATCTCGACATCATTCATCGTCTAGTCTTCTTCTGCTACCTAAGCTACTACAACTCGTCTCTCTCTAGCCACAAACTACTGTCATCTACGAAAACCCATGTTGCGTCATCTGCCGGCCGCTCCCACCCACCGTCGTTGGTCCTGTGTGAAAGCCCGGAAAGACTTGTCCCGGCTGAATCGGTCCAGGTAGAACAACAGGTGGCGGAGGATACTCGGGCGCATGTTCATCGTACTAGTAGGAGGGGGCAACAGTGTCAGTTTTCAGTCGCAGCACGTTGAAGAAGGAGTACGTACCCCACCAATCTCGGCACCCCATTTATCAACCCACTCGTCCGTGGCTATCGAATGTGTCGCCGTGTCGAATCGCGCGTCCTCCTTCGCATTCAGCAACTGATTCTGCCGCCTCGCCTCCTCCACCGCCGCCGCATGCTGTCGACGCAACTCATCCCTCCGTAGCTTTCGCAACCTGCTCTTCTCCCAGTCTGCCCAGCGTCGCAAGGGAACAGAGGTACCGTCAAACACCGCCGTCTTATCCTCTGAATATACTTTTTGTTGCTTTTGTTTCGTTTCGCCTTCGACGCGTCGTGTGTCCCCCCACGAAAGGTCGTCCAGGCGCCAGAACGCATACACGGGGAGGACAAAGTTCCAGATGGGTAATGCGACGAGGTAGACAAACATCCATAGGACGTAACTCGCTTGTCGTGTGGTAAAGACGATGAGTAACGCCGGAAGGACGAGCGAGGCGATGAGCAACAGTACCGGGATCCCTTCCTGGAACGTCGTCGGTGGGTTCAAAATCATGTTGATGCTCAACGCATACGACAAACAAATCGCCACGGGCAACGTCAACGTCCCAATCAGCTCAATCACCACGAGAAACTGGTAGGAAAAGCAAAACACGCCACACAGGTTGGGTACTTGGGCGAGTTCGAACAAGTTGTGGATGGAGGAACCGATCCATCGTCTCCGTTGGGAGAGAAGAACGGAGAAAGTGTCCGGTACAACGGTTTTGCATTTCGCGGCGGGGCAAAACACCATTTTTCGGCGCGGGAATGTACGGATCATGAGCGTGGACAGGAATCGGTCTTCACCTATGCAAACCCAATCAAACAAACAAGTCAACGTCGTCGTTTCTTCTACAAGTCTTAGTCTTTCGAATTGCCCCACCACCCACTCACCTAGCTCGAGAAGCGACTTTTCATGCAACGTCGATACCTCGCTCTGGGAATACGTCTGACATACACTCGGCTGCGCAAGAATCGGCACCCAATCCTCCCCACCATCCCCCTTCCTAGCCTTCAACCTATACATGGAAAAACATCCAGGCAAACACGTCACCCCACCAAACACGCTTTCAAATGCCTTTGCAAGGTGGTGCGACACATAGTATTCAAAGACCTGGATCGCGGTGATCCACGATGTTCGTTTGTTGGCGATTCGGGTTTCGCCGCAGATGCCCATGATGGTTGGGTCGTTATGCAGGCAGTTGATGAGGGTTGTGAGGGAGTCTGGGTAGATGCGGGTATCGGCGTCCACCTGCGGCAGGGGAGTATCAGTAACTCCATTCCTGAAGAGCTACAAACCCGAGAGCTCACCATCAATACCGCTTCGAATAGGTCAGCCGAGACACCTGCGAGAGCATATACTTTACGAAACAAGTCGAAATCCAACGGTGTGAACCGCTCGTTGTAATTCACTCGCATGATAAAATTCATCAGAATCATCTGACTATCACGCTTGCCTCTGTTACCTGTCTTCCCCTGCCCTGCTCTAGCCCCAACAGCAGTCAAAACACCAGTAGCCTCACCATGTTCCGCTGCTGATCCGCATTTAACAATGACGAGCATGGGAACCTTATACCCCTTTGTTGAACGATAATGCCCAGCGTAAACACGTGCAGCGTTTTCCCGCCTCGAGCCTTCCCCGACGGCAATGTACCCTCTTGGTTCGGGCTCACCACCGCCGAAACGTTTGTCCCGCTCGAGTAACGCTACACAGATTTCCGGGGTGGTTTGGGTTTCGCCACGGCCTTTGACCATGCCGTCGCATACGACGAACATCAGCTTTCGAGAGGCAGAATAGGTGGTGTGCGCGATCGAGTCAAGGGTGCCTTGGATCTCGACACGGGATTCAGAGTAACAGGTGACGAGGCAGAGGGTGAACAGTTCTGCGCCGATTTGAGCGGCTGAAACGAGGGCTCTTGGTTTGCTCTCTGTTGGGGATTGGTCTTCTTCGTCATCATCGTAACCTTTTGAGACTGCCGCGGCACCAGAGTCCTTGCCCCATGCGATTCGCATACCTGCTACTTCCCCTTGCACGCTCTTTACCTCGCGACACATCCGAGGTGCCAACCACCACGAGAATATGAGCGCCATGAGAAATTTGATCAGGATGATGCCGAGGATGACCACCAGCGCCACGTACATGATAATGCTCGAAAACATACAACCGGGCGCGACTTCATCGATTCGTCCGGCAAAGTAGCGTTGCGAGATGCATCGGACGGCGCGTACAGTCTGTGGAGTATTGTAGAACAATCGAGTGGCGTCTTTACTTCCCACTGCCGTTGTACTGTTTTGCCGATGGAACAAGACATCTCGTATTACTTGGTCAACGGCGTCGCCTGGGATTGCATCCGGGTTGGCAGCGAGGTACGGCCCAAGATCGAGTACTTGGCCGTTCAACACCATGTACTCTGGAAGACGCGAGATTTGCGTCCACGAGTAGCCGACGTATTTCGATGTGTTGGTTATCCCGAGCGTTTCAAACGTTGTATCTTCCAATATGGGAAGCACACAGAACCGAATCGTAGTATTCGAGCCGCAGAGACTACTCGAGGCGTAAGCGCCGTCCGTTTCAAGCCCTTGACAGGCTGGTGAGACCTCGCTCCGGCGATCGAACATGGATGTTATGTCTTGCCCTGATAGCTGCATCGCCAGCGCAGAAAAGTCGACGCCTGGTTGTGGTTTGGCGCCGATCACGTTGAATTCGTAGCCCTTTATCCCTAATGTCACTACAAGTTGGATTGGAAAGAATAAGGACACGGATTAAATGTGCAACGAAAATGAACTCACTATCGCCACTGCCAAGTTTCTTGGTCATTGCTTGAGCCTGACTCTCATCGTTGGGACACATGACTCTGTTCAACCCCATGGTAAAAAAACCTGTGACACCTCCCATCAGTAGCGCAAGCATAACCACCATCAACTTTTCTCGCCACGCCCGTCTCTCGAGCGGTTGTTTCATTCCGCCAAGGAATGAAAGAAAACAGTCCGGGATGAACCATGTTGCCATGCGCGATGTCGTTGTCCACCAGCTTCTCTTGCTGGTAGAAGCAAACATTGGCCCTGCCCCGGGTATGAAAAGGCTGCCTCGGTGAGCCGGTGGTGGCGGAGCATCGGAGAAAGTCGTCGGTCGTGTTGGGTAGATCAGCGGCGGAGGACCGGCTCCTCGCCGGTCGGGTCTCGTTAGAGTTTTGCTTCTTTTTATTCCAGGCCTATTTCCTATATCCCCTCTCCGCGCTTGAAGCCGTTGGCGTCCGGGAATGCCCTCAGGTACAAGCTGTGGCGGCGGGTATCCGAATGCGCCATCCTCTGATGGTAGACGCTGGAGTGGAACGTTGCGACGCATTGTCAACGCAATCGAACAGACCCGTTCTGTCTTAGACAGATCACCATCCTCATGTCGTTCTCTTGTAGGAATGACTCGTCCTTCACCTGACTCACACCCCTTTCATAGAATCCGCGACGACGCGAACGCCAGTTGAAAGGCGTCTGAAAAAGGACCAGAAAGTAGCATCAAGTTCCTTTGACTTCGCGCGATTAATCAATATTACCCGGCAACCCACTGCTTACAAAAGAAAAGATATACAACTCGACCAAAAGAATCCGAAATCAAAAAAAGGTATACGCTTCACTTTTCAAATAAAGATGCTCCACAGACACGCGGAAGAATTTCCCAACGCATGGCTGTGGGCTGCTGTGGCCTTCATGCATTGCGAAACCATGTTCCGCTCGTCAATGTCGGGAAACGGCAACCCGACATCCGGCGATACATGCATTCCCGTTCAAGTTGCGGCAGAAGACTCAACGGCTGCTGGTCCTTGCGGTGGTACAATGGCGGTTGGAATAAAGCTCGTCCGATGATTATAAGGGGGTAACGAACGGCTGGGATTGAGGTGGTCCTGGCATAGGGCACGCCCGGTAAGCTTCCTTTGCCACGAAGGGATGCCAAAGATACAGACTTACGGGGCGGATGACTGAAGAAGGAATTACACAACACGGTACTAATTCGAAAGACAACACTAGACGGGCACGCGGAATTGTTTCCGGCGAGGCGAACGGGATTTGCCGCTACCTCCGCATCGTGCCACCACATCCTGCTTATCAAGGTCCGAAAAAGCAAACCCGGACACCCAACGACACATGCGTTCCTGTTGTAGCTGCGGCATGAGCCCCCAAGGCTGTTGCTGGCTCATAGCTGCGCTGTAATAGTTGGCATAATAGAACTCGTCCGATGGTGAAAACACTGTATGGGACGCAGAACTCTGGATCATCCTAAACATGCGCGTGAGCATCATCAGCTTCCCCTTGTCGGCTGTAGGGAGTAGAGAGACAGACGTACATGGCGAACAAACCCAACAAAGAAATATATCCGAGAATAACAGTCCACCACCAGCCCCACGACGCACTTCGCGATTCCTGTGCAGCTTTATCTTCGCGCAACCTCAGTCGCTTGGACAACACTTCTTCCGCTTCCTCTCTTGCTCTCGATGCCACTTCTTGCTCCTGCGTACGCAAGGCCTCTTGTTCGATCCATGTCATTATTTGCTGGGTCACCGCTCTTGCCAAACGCTGCGCTTGAGGCGAAGCGGTTACAGCGGCGTATGGTATAGGAGTGGTGATTTTGGGTGACTCCGGAGTCGGTATGGCAGAACTTTGCTGTACGTTATCGAAAGTGATTGACACTTGCTCTGAGCTGTGATGGGTCGAGTTGTTGGCTCCGGAAAATTGGAACGCTTCCCTAGCGGTATCACCCTGTAATTGTTCGTCCTGCCCTGGCACCGATTCGATTTGGTGTATTTTTTGGCTGGCTGGCGTGTCGAATACTTGCCCTGGCGGTACCGATGTCAGTGTACCCGCTCTTGCAGCCGATTCTCTTCTGCTTGACTCCCTCGATCTGAGTGTATTCCACACCTTGGCTGTTACGAAGTCTGCCCGACTCCCGTCGCCAGAGTCAGACAGCGGCCCCGTTCTGGTTGGCGTTCCCGTTCCCGTCTGCTCTTTTTCTTGGGAGACGGATCGATTCAGTCGGTGTGATGATGGCGTCCTGGTCTCCTCTTTCTCTTGTAAGTCGAAGCTTTCCAATCGACGTGGCGATGGTGTCCGCGTCTCTTCCTTCTCTTGCGACACGGATCTCCGCATTCGTCGTGAGGACGGCGCGCCTGTCTGATGTTTCTCTTGAGAGCCCGATCCACTCATGCGACGCGAAAATGGCGTTGCGAGTTGCTCTTTCTCTTGCGAGGCGAAACTATCCATTCGACCTGGCGATGGTGTTCTCGTCTCCACCTTCTCCTGCGAGACTGGTCTGTCCATTCGTCGTGATGATGGCGCTGTAGTTTCCGTTCTTTCTCGCGAGACGGATCTCTTCATTCGATGTGATAGTGGCGTCCATGTTTCCTCTTTCTCTTCCGAGACTGATCTCTCCATCCAACGTGTCGATGGTGTCCTCGTCTTCTGCGAGACCGATCTGTCCATTCGTCGTGCGAATGGCGTGCCAGTTTGCTCCTTTTCTTCAGAGATCGATCCACTCTTGCGAAGTGGAAACGGCGTCAAGGTATGTTCTTTCTCTTGGGAGATGGTCCTCTTCATTAGATGTGACAGTGGCGTCGTGATCTCCTCCTTCTCTTGCGACGCCGACCTTTCCATCCAGCGTGCCAGCGGCGATTGCTTGAAAGACCCACGTGACGTATTGTTTTCCTGCTGTAATGTGCTTGCGGATGTGCTAGGCGGAGGCACTGCTGATGTATCTTCTTGAGATTTCACACTATCGCGTCGTCGTTTTGACTGGCCTAAGGTCCCGTAACAACGAGTAAGCGAGGATTTCAACCTGCAAGATGGAATACGACCCACCTGCGTGTTTTGTGACAGCTTCATCAGCATTTGGCCAACTGGTTCGCCTTGCTAGCGACGTCTTCTCACTCATATACGAGTCGTTTCCCCTAGCCTCGCTGAAAACCTTCATCGGGGATTGCTGTACCGGTGGAGAGCTCGAGACTGTACCTAAACGATGCTAAATTAGCTTTGCAAGGAAGAAGAGCTAGGAGGAACTCACTATCAAGCGTATCATCTTCTTCTGAGGAAGGACCCAACAAACCCTTTGCCCCTCCTGCAACAGCGTGCCCATGCATGTCGCTACTACGTATAGGCGTAGAATGTTGGACATGCGAAAAAGACATATCGATACCTGCTTTACTCCTCCCTAACTCGGTGAAAGACCCCTTCATGCATGGTGGGTCTCGTGGTGATGGCGGGCTGTACGATTCCTTGTGTCGTCGAGAAGAGGCAGTGTCTTGTCGTCGAGAGATCAAATTGCTGGGGTTCTCGGCATCGGAGGGTAGTGAGAATGTCACACGAGATCGCGGGCTCTCATCCGCCGTGACGGTCCCATTCGGCCTTGGTGACACGTTTTGACTCTTCTCGGCACGTTCGAGAGGTTTCGATGATTCTTGCGGGCCCGCATCCATGCGTGATCGTCTTGTACCTTCCTGCACATCCGCTCCAGAAAGCCGGCCTGCTCTTGCATCACCGCTTCCATCAGTGATCACAGCCCTCCCGTTTCTGCCACCCACCGATGACGCCCCCTCCTCACTGCGATCCTTTGTCCACGAAACACGGGCAGGGGATTCACTCTGTATCTGCTCGAACCGTCGGCGAAAGGCAGATGACGAGGAAGAGGAAAGGTCGTTTGCTGGCATTATTGAGGGACGTTCGAGTGCCGGTGGAGATGATCTCACTCCATTGCGAGGAGTGCGGCGGGGCTGTTCCACAAGATCATCATCCTCTGATGCAGAGGCAAGTCGTTGCGTCGTTTCATCAACGATAATGTACGACGATGGATCCTGTGTGTTTCGGGTCCATGAATGATGCGTCGTTCCGATATCAGTTTCATCTACGAGACTCTGAGCTGTACGATAACGTTTTGGCCATGCTGCGATGCGTCTGCGTGCTCTTTCCAGTGCGTCTCTGTCGTGTGTGTCTGAGAGATCGTGACAGTTGTAAGCATGCGATACGCGAGCCAATGGCATGCTTTCAGTCCCTGCTCACTATCTGGCGTTGTACTCTCCTCTCTTGGCGACCTGTTCTGTCTCTCTTCTACTCGTGAACGATCCAACGTGCGGTCTCTCCTTGCGGGAGAGCGGTTCATAATCTCCTTGACGAGCTGTACACTCGCTACAAGACCCCAACCAATCTGGTCAGCTGTATCGTATGACGTGGAGATACGAGATACTTGCAGTGATATAACAATCCATCAAGCTTGATTCCTTCACTGCTCACCCTTGCAGTCCGTGGCGAACGATTCACCACCTCTCCGGGAATACCTGAAATGAAAACAATCAGATACAGGGTCCGAACTGACGCGCGCTGGACATACTGGTATCAACAAGATCGTGGGTAAACATGGTGTCGAGGTCGTTGAAGGTCAGTACATGGTGATATCGGAGCGACAAAGCTGTTGGACAAGCAGTGCAAAATAACGAATGAAGAGAAGGTGCATGATATTAATGTCAATATACCGTCGTTCTCCTTTCCTTCATGTGCCGTTTCGCTGGTTCGCGTGAACTTTTGCTTCCGCCCTTTCGCCTTTCCCCTGCGTTACGTTGCTGTCTGCAGCTGCTGCTAGCTTGTCTGCTGTACTAAATAATACTGACTGTAGCTCACTGCTTACCATCCTCCTCCCCCTTCCCCTCATTCGCAGAACTTGTCGATACCACTGCGTCATTTTTGTAGGCAATATGCTATGTATGTTGGAGGCGGCGGGACTGCGCAGTAGGAAAGGAAGGAAATCTCAGCGATGCAGGTGATGATACGAACAGGGGATTGACCAAGCAACTGTAATTCTGGAAACGATTATTGCCCGGTATCGGATGGTATACAGGAAAGGAAATTGGACAATGTCCTATCACAGAGTGTGGACAGTCGATGAGAAGCGATGCGGCAGGTGTGCCAAGTTGCAATACAGAGTAGGGAGTGCTCACAGTCAGGTGCTCTGTTGGTTCGTGTCGGATGCGGCCGTTGAAGTTTATGGACATATATCAGTCTGTGTTCCTGCGTAGTTGGTCAAAGAGGACCTTGCGACACCGCGTCAAGGGCGAAATCAACGCAGAGCGTAGCAATGTCGACAGATCTGGTACATCTCTTTACACTTGGATGAATACAGCGGACCAGCCAGAGTTGCTGCTACTATAGTGCTGCTGCTGACACATTCGTCGTGATGACCCTTCGCAGGGGAAATTCAACTGCCACTTGTATCATCTTCTGTTGTACTATTCAATATCAATGCTGCTGTCCGCGGCGATACTGTCATCCGTACCGCTGTTTATGCTCGCGATACCGCTATCACTCCTTTCGTCGTCGTTCGCATTACGGTCCGTCTCTTCCACAAGTCAGCTTGAGCCACCCGATCTTCTATGATCTGAGCCAACTGATCGATCTGTTCTTGATGAATCTCGTACCCAACTTTGCCGTGACTCGTAGGCTGACCGGAATCACAGTATGTTGACCGAGTCACCGAGTACCCAACGCATCCTTTTGATCGTCGTCGTATCCGTCTGTCATTCGATTTCGAAAGAGGTCAAGATCTCGAGTTCCTCGTCATGGATCACATCTAGGAACTTTACCGTGATGCGGATGTGAATCGTGTGAAGCGTTGTGCAGGACTGCTTCAACGTACGAAAAAGCTGCTGTAAACGATCGGACGTAGGCATGTATTGCGGTGAAATGCCGAAGTGATAATCGTTTCCAGGGAAAAACACCTCGGCATGCCTAACTATCTATCGATTAGACGTGACCGATATGTCCTGGAGCCCAACAAAGAATGGAGGTGAGGTGAGCGATTTGATTTCTGGCAGGAAGAAGGCGCATCGTCACCGTTCGCCGTAGAAAGAATGAGACATTGGTCGGCGGCGGTATTTCAAGGATATGGTACTCTTGCGATCCTAGTCTTTATCGTCTGCCTGCATCTTTGAGGTTCGCAAACCTAGTCGCTTTCTCGCCGGTACGTTGGTAGTCTCGTAGCACCATTTGAATCAATACCGACGCTCTCACCTGTGGTACCGCAGGAAGCACTGGACTCGGCGCACGCAGCTGTCCGTCGTGGTATGGGTAAGATTCAGAGACAGATAGTACCGGCCATAGACACGCTACGCCTCCGGATCTGAGCCACAGGGAACATACCCCGTCGTATATCAGTGGTGTTCAGTCGGGTCTCCGAGAAACTGGAGTCACATATGCTATGTACGTCTTTCCTTCCGACGTACTTGCCACTCACATGTATCTGCTGGTTGTGGCATGTCCTTGCGATACAGCGAGCACGAGGACAGAAAAGGACGACGACAGGATGCAAGCGAGCGGTAATACCGGGAGGAAGAGTCCGAAACCAACACGGTCTCACCGCTGATATGGAAGGGCAAGGCGGAGCGGATGGGTTGCATCACGCGAACGAGCGAACGAAAGGTACATATTGTTACCGCCGAGGCCGCTGTAAGTATTTCCCATCTCGCAGTCCCGTGAGAGCTGTAGATACAATTGCAATGGAGTTACGATCTCGAGGAGTCTCCCGAATGATCCCTTTACAAACGACAAGATCAATCTATTCTGACTTCGCACTGATACAGACGGACATGAGATGTTTCTTGCCCTGACCAGATACATCCGTCACTCGTCATTATTGTCTGTGCTTCCATCTTCTGTGCTCTCCTCGCCGTCATCACTTCCCTCATCTTCGTCACTTTCCTCGTCAGACCCGTTCTCGCTGTTGTCGTCGCGTGGCGCAATCTCCGCCAAGCGCTTTTGCATCATCCCAGCTATCAAATCGATCCCTTCTTGATTCACCTCGTACAATACTTCATCGTCATATTCGGCAGATCCCTTGGTCATCCGGAAATTGAGTAGATCAAAGACCTCGCCTCTGTCGTACATGGAAAAGCATCCCGTGACCGTAACCTGGAGTTCGCACAGTTGTTTGCAAGATGTTTTGAACGTTTCAAAAAGCCGCTCTAGACGATCTTGTGTCGGCACAAGTATAGGAGACACTGTTGCGTGACCGTCCTTTGAGAGCCGGAAAACATTGGCGTACGAAAGAGCGTGGTGACAACCCGCTATGAAATAGGCGACGTCCAGAGTGATACCCTGCAGACTGTCTTGTTGCAGGGCGTCTATGAAATTCATCTCTAATTCGTCCTATAATTCGAGAAGTCCATGAACAAAAAGTGTAGAATCGCACGGATGGGAGCAGTACTGACCCAAATGCTGTCTACCACCAAGGGAAACAATACCTGCATTGTCACCGAGACTTCGAATCGCTCCATTCGTGGGAAACGCATGGCTTGTAATGCTCCTGCCAAACGCTGTGCTTCAATTTCAACAAACTGCGACTCCATCCAATCCGATATATTCACAATCACGTCCTCCACGTTAGCCAGAGGAAGGTGATTGAAGATCATATCCAGATTACCCGCGAACGTATAGTTTGCTGGATGAGCGTGAGTAGGGATTCGAGGAGGATTGCTAATGATGGAACCGTTCCAGACGTTCACCGTAAATTGTGTTAAGCCTGGAAAGTCGTGGATATCTTCCGAAGGTGAAAGTGATGCGAGTGATACCGCTCTCTCCCACTGCACTTCAAGGTCATTCACGTCGGGATATAGTTGTATGAGGTGTTTGAGTTGATTTCCGGAAGGTACGATATGGCGAGGTGTAGCGCGAACGCAAAGACTCCTAAGATACAATGTAAAACAACTGCCGGATCAGACATGACCGGTAGAGCTTGCAAAGCAAACAAGATAGACTCACTCAACACTTCTCCTGAGCGCTTTGCTCATATTCGCCGACGTCTTCATCGAATGTCCACAGAATTTGACGACCTTGACTCTGTTCAGACGTTGATCGAAGACGACTTGGCGAAACCTCTTTGACGTGCTGGAGAGGGGAATACTGTAATCCCCTGGCCCGAATCTTCTACTACGCGCGACGCTATTCGACTCTTGGCAGTCCGGTTCTTGTTCGTTTTGACATTCGCAAGGTGGTGGATGCGTGGTAAATTGCGAAGCAGCCTCGGGGAAGGTTTCGCTGTCTCGATCTTCCTCTACGAATGTGTGATCACGCAATCTCTGAGCGATGAGCTCGATTATTTCCGCCGGCAAGCTTTCCATGCGGCTGGGCTGGATGCATCTTGCAATCAGTTCCGCTTTCGTTCGACAAACGTCTGGCGAGTGCTCTCGGTACACATAATCCGCGACCGTTGTTGCAAGCTGTACTTCAGGTGAATCTTGCTGGCGATTTTGCCCTGTTGAAGAGCATTGTGTAGCGGCCGTGCGAGCTTGTCGACGAGTGATGACTGGCATTCTCAAAAACGTGCGGTTGCTTGAGCTAGGGATGAGCTCTTCGATATCAACGAGGTGTGGATCGGAAAGAGGGACGGATTGGACGTCGTTTTAAGTCGGACTGGTTTGACTTCCAGAGGCTTCTCCTCTGGTTGTCAAGTTGTCACTCCCCCACTTCGTGTGTTTGCCAGCTTCTCTTGTAAAGTTCCCAGTAGATTCGGGGAACGGTAAGTCGTAAAATATCTTGCTCAAACGCTAGGGCAAACAAAATCTGTCAGTATCATTCGGGACAGATCTACGAGGAGCGTTGAGTGGTGCAGGGGTGAGCAGAGTCCTTATTGTCAGCTTTGACGATCGCTTTCCCACAAAGTAAACATTGCCTGCGATGGGCAAGTAACATCGAATGCATTGAATAATATTGCCCGTGATTTTCTTTCTTTCGTAGAAGGATACAAATTAAACAAATCGACAACAGATTCTGGTTACGGCGCTTTTTGGCGCAGACTACAACGGCGAACAATTCTTTCCCGGTGGCGACTCTTTCCCGGTGGAGACTTGGTATGACACAACAGATTTAGAATACAGGTACAATAGCCGGTCGAGGGCGTGAACTGACGTAAAAGGGCGTGAAAAGTCGTGCTCTGACATGATGTGAATGAGGAATACAAGACAGATGTTCCGAGACGTTGATGATGCGGTGAATTCCGCAAGTGTTTCGGTCGACTGGTCGGTCGGTTGGATACAAGCGAGCGAGACAGTAAACGAACGTTTGAGCCCTAGAGCTTGCTCTCCGTCCCTGGCCAAGCAATCTCCAAAAACTCTGCGAAATCCTTGGCTAGCAGTTCAGGCTCTTCCAATCCCGCGAAATGGCCGCCTGTCGTGCAACAGAGGGTGTACGAGCAGATCAGCAACCCGTTGGGGCGCAGAAGAAGGGCAAAGAAGGCAGCTGCAAAGGGGACTCGTAGGACTGACCCTTTTCGTTCAACCGATAAAACACCAAATCACCCGTCATCTCCGCCCACAACTTTGGCACCGGGAAAATCTCCCTGGGGAACGTCGAGTAGCCAATCTTTTTCCCGTTTCCTACACGCAGGCCTTTTAACGGTTTACTGAGATCCGCGGCCTCGGACGGGGTGGGGAGTGCGGTGTAGTCGCCCATGGAGGGGAGGTGGCGGTATAGGTAGATCGAGGTGGGAAAGGAGGTTGTTAGGTGGAAGAGAGTGAGCCATTGGAGGAGGGTTGCGGTCGGGATCGGTGGGGAGAAACTGTCGACTATTTTCTCTCCGATCCTGTGCACGCCGTCAAGGGGAATAAGCACGGCCAGGCGCGTGTAACGTTTTGGTACGAGAGGGAAGGAGAACGTACCAAGCGGCAAGTGATAATGGACTAGCAGTAACCGTGAATCCGATCGTGGATGGACGTGTACCGTGTTCCAACGCGTATCCCATACCGGTTTTTTGAAACTTTATGTACCGCTCTACAAAGGATTTATCAGTCTCGTTTTGGAGAGGCGTGGAGACGAGGGCGGGCGTGTCGAGTTTGAGCATCATGAAATTGACTAGGGCGGGTTTGAAGGGTCAGCTGCGGTCGAGTGGATGGATGATGGTGGTGGTTGAGGTGGACATACAGTGGCTGACTGGAAGAGGGAAGAAAGGTTGTTTAGTGCTGGTGGCTGGAATAAGAAGGGAGGTGAACCGGAACGTACTTTTGCATTCCTCGTATCGACACGCCATGTACCTAGAGATGAACGAACCGAGATCACCACCTGCCGCAAACCACCCAAAACGAAGCAATCAGATGGCGAGAAAGACTCGGTTGGGCAAGCTCGGTGGGATGCGTACCTTGTGTCGCGTACCCGGATTTGTAGCCGAGTCCGAGCATAAAGTTGTGCATTACTCGCGCGACTGCGTCAAAGTCGAAATCAATGTCGGTCGGTGGAGGAGAAGAGTAGAGGAATCCGGGAAGACTGTGTAGGCGTAAGTGGGCGTGAGTTGGGTCGGATCAAGGAGAAAGGCAGAGGAAGAGGTACCTTGGAACGATGATGTTTAAAGGCTGATTGCTAAACTTTTGCAAGTGTTCAATCATCGGTGCTAGTTCGAAACAACCCATCCCTGGCCATCCATGAAGCAGCAACACCGGAATTGCACTCGGATCACCACTCTCGTACCCGATGAAATGAATATCAAGGGTATGTTTGCTGTGGGATTTCGGACAGACGTCGTCCACTTGAGCGATGAATTGCGGGTACTTGGCGTTTAGCGAGTCCTGTGTCGCGAACCAGTCATACTCGAGCCATTCGGAGCGGAGAGCGGTCATCTGGGACATGCTGATGCCAAAGTTTGTGGGTCGAGAGGGAGAGTTCTCATAGGTTGTTGGACCGAGCGGTGAGAGACGGAGGAGGGTGCGGAGGTCATTAATTTCTTGTTGTGTGTGGGAGATCTTGAAGGGAGTGATAGGGATGGCGGAGTTGCGGAATGGAGCGGACATTGTAGTATGGGTTGTGTACGTTGTGCAAGAGTTGAAGGGAGGGATGGAAGGGGAAGGGGAGGGAGAAAGAGGAAAGAAAAGGGGAAAGAACTAGTCTCCTATATACCCGGACATGTCAGATCGTCGCTTCTCAAGATATGCGGAAGCGGATCCTTTACCGGTCACTTTATTTGCATGATGGGTGCGACTAACCTGAGATAGTGTCTTTTAATATTTATAACTTCTTGAGTTACTGTGTAGGCCAAATGTTGCAGCAGACATCGTGTACGTCGTATCGTTCACGAACCTGACCAGTGTCGTGAAGCTCATCTTATGTCTCTGCATTGCATCACCGACTGCACTCTGGCCATGGCCACGATCCGGCGGTTTCCTTGTCAATCGTTCAAGAGTAGGAGCATCCTTCTCGGCTGTTGCGAAGCGGTACTATGCGGACGGAGGAGGATACCCTGGCGTTAATGATCGTCACGCTTTAGCAAACGCGTGCGAAACGGGAACACTTACTTTTGCGTGGTTTTACCGCCAGGCTTGGAAACTGGGAACCACCGTCGCCGCAACCAATATACGTCGACGTCGTCTGCGGTAAACGCAAACAAAAGATACGGAAGAGAAAGCATGAGTCACTTGGTGGGTGATGCATTAGCGAGCGGATAGTTCGAGGTAATGGAACGAGTGAGGGTGCCGCCGGCCTGTGAGTTTGCGTTGCTGGTTGCGGGAAGGGGTAGCACGCTGATTTTGTTCTCGTTTGGTCGGTAGGAAGTGCGATTTACCCGTCACTCGTTGGGAACCGGGATCAAGTTCAGCGGATTTATGATTGAGTGTTGGACGTGTGCAAGGATAGCGTGTGGATAGGTGCCGTGCGGTGCGTCGGGCGGATGACGGACAGGGTGCGAGATGATAAGGGTATGTGATGCATCGCTTGGGTCAGCCTGTCGTCATTAACTGAAGAAATAATCCCGGTTGACGCGTAGCAGTGCAATACCGACCTCGATTCTGCGTCAGGAGTTGCAATATCGTTAGTGGACGACGGTATTCCGGGGAAGGTTTGGCCAGGTTTCTGCGTCGTCGGCAGGCGGGATCCAATATCGATACGTGGATTGGCAGCGCAACGGTTGTTTTGCCCGCTCGCTAACCGGTATATTGATGACCTGCTTGGTTGAATGAGTTTCAGGGAATCGCACTCGCAGGCAGGTAGGCGAACTACCGCCATAAGCGCCACGTCCAAAGTCTGAGGATACTTGCTGCCCGTCGCAGACAAGAGAAATGGGCCGCGAATCACGGTGTTGGAGCTGCGGCATCGCATAACGTCGTACAACGCCCAACTTATGACCGCCCGGATGGAATCACTGCTGTTTTATCCATTTCATCATCGAGATATTTCAAAGGTTGTGCATACCTGTCCGACGTGAGTTGTAAATTCTACTCGGCATTTTGACTTGCTAAATACTGTGGAACAGTGACATCGCGTGATTATATACCTGGGCGCTATTTGTGGGGAGATCGCATTCGATCTGAACAGCGTACCATCGTTGCTTCGACATTGTTACCGCCGAGACGCAGCAGTCAATGTGCTGGCTCCGCGCCAGAACAGACTGGCCAGGAGGTGTAGCTCCAGAGTGAAATTTGTCAAGGGCGGTGGAAGAATAAGGACTGCCCTTGTAGGTACTTGTGCGCGACCGCAGCTCCGTACCTATCTACCGGTAAGTCGACATCTCGACACTGACGATGCAGACTCTGTAGCTTACATCTGGATCGGCAACAGCAGCTCTCGATGATACAATGGCATGCGTGTATGTCCAGTCGAGTCCGTCTAAGGCGCAATAATGGCACAGGAGTGCGCACATCTGTCTGGTGCACATGTGGCCTCCCTGTGTTGCGAGCACGATTTCTTGTCAATTGATTACGGATCAAGTATATTTCGAATGTCCATTACCTGCTTGCGTGTTCTCTTATATCCCGAGCGTCTTTGCATTTTTTGAAATAGTGCATGCACGCCTCACAGGACTTTGGCTAGTACCGCACTCGAAGGGGCCGTTCGATGTAGGCGCGGCGCACAATTTCTGTCTTTGCAGCCGCAAGAGATGGTCAAGCAGTAAACGTCAAAAGATGCATCCGGTGCGCCTTCCAAGCTGATCATGACCGGTACGTCGCAGCTATATCGTCTTTTCCCAATCAATGTATCAGGCCATATACTATCCTTATGCAGAGCTTATGGGATGTGTGCGTCGGGCGCATGCCAATGAGTATGATAGCGGCGACAGAGGCCATTCCTCCAATGCGCGAGATATTTGGTCCGCAAGTAAAAGGGCGCTGCCGCCGAATAGGTCGAGTCTCACTATCGTTGCTCTGCAGCAACGTTCAGCGATCATCTCCGTCGCTACGACAACCTTGTGATACCGCGCTTGAAATAAGTATGCACCGCTCCTCATCATGTATTGTCGACTTCTCTCGCAACATGCTGGCCAGAGGAATGTCGCCGGACGGACAAGGTGCGAACACACAGTACCTACGACACGCATCGTCACCGTCGAACCGCTGACTGACGTCTAGGAAGGAGAAGAAGAGTGAAAACGCTAGCATGAGGGACTGGGTCCATGGGCGCCCTTAGTTTGTAGTCATGTGAATTTGGAGATTTCATAATCTTTGACCATCGAGGGTCTGTATTTGACCATTCAGGGTCTTTCTGTGACCACGAAGGGTCTCAACAACGGTGCAGCTTTGATAAATACAACGATCAGAGGCGTGACAAGCGGGAAAACTTCGGGCGAACGCATTCATCAAGCGTCGTCCCAGTTGACTTTCAAAGCTGTTGAGACATGGAATCAGCGAGTTGAAGCCAGGCAGCGAATGTAGAACAACTTACTAGTAGGCATGGGCCAGTAACTATCTCCGTTGGCGGTGAGGTACTTGTGGAAGCGGACTTCCTTTCTCTCCAAGTGTTCAGGACCAAGTACGGTTTCGACTTTCTTGATTTTGCCTTGAGGTCCAGGAGCCGGTCGGATACCAGGACAGTCTCGCAAAACAACTTTGAGCAAGGACGTCAAGCAGATTCTAGACATTGCAAGTCCGGCACACTGATGAGGACCGTTTCCTTGGTGGATGTACAAGTTGAAGTCACGGTCGAGCTTGACGACGTCGGGATCGGGAAAGTAGGTAGGATCTCGACCGGCCGCTCGGAAGTTGACCATGAGTTTGTCACCGGCTTGCAAGTTGAGCGTTCGCGCACCATCTCGAACCGTCGCAGTGTCCTTGACATCTCGGAACACGGCAGTTTCCCCAGCCAATCGAGCACCTTCTTGGAAGTAGTGCATCAATTTGTCGAAACTAGCATCGTCATCCTTGAGCGCCAATTCTCGCATCGCGGGCAAGTGCTCTTTCCCTTCATTCAAGTAGAAATCGATGACTTGGGCAAAGATTTGACCTTGAGGCGGAGCTTGACCGGTAACAGTCGACATGATATAGCCCCAGATGAACTTCGCCGTATCTCCGCCCGCGTCAGCGAGACGGTCGATGACCTTTGCGCCGTACTTGGACAAGGGATGCTGAGCGTGAGGACGGGAGGCATCGCCGAGGCCCTTCTTGAACGATTGGACCAAGCGATCAAGTACATCGGTGTTGCTAGCGACTTCAAGTTTGACAAACCCGCTGAGCGCTTGACAACCTTGGTACGCCTTGGCACGAAGGCCCATTGACGCAACGGGATCGAGATCGAGGAAGACGTCGGTAAAGATGCCGATAAGGATGAGACTTAGTTCGGATTCGGTAAACGCTCCCATCGTGTCGACTGTCTTGAGTGGCAAATTGAACATCGAGGCGGCCAAATGAACAGGTGCGATGTTGCCAACATCTCGAACAATATCGACTTGGTTGATTCCGTTTCCGATCTTGTATTTCTTGGTGGCAAGAAGCTCTGTGCATGTATCTAGATAGTATGCTTTGACTTCACCTTCCCATCCAGGCGGATACAAAGCTTTGAGCAAGTTGTGTCGAGACTCGGCATTTGCCTTGCCATCTCCAGCCAGCGCAAACTTGTTGACTTGTGGACCCATAAGCTTCTCCATGGCCGGACCCCACGGGACTTGGAAGACTTGTTGGTTGTCGAGAACGGACTTGGCAGCAGCGTACGTGTAGATGACCTGGGGTTGAGTAATTCGCTGGGGTCGGTCGTACGTGTAGTTGTCCTTTCGGCCAAGTGTGTTCAAAACGCTCTTCATTTCCGTAGGAATGGTGAACGGATAGTGGGCGTAGACCGAGTCGGGCTTGAAGTGGTTCGGGAAAGCACGGAGGATAAGTTTGTGGAGGACGCAACCGTTGTCGACCGAGTAGTCGTATGAAACGAGGTTGAACCCCCAATTTGTCAACGATTTGGCGTGGTACCCAACAGTATAGAAACGATCGCCACGGACGAGAGCTGTCGCGTCGGACAAGACGGCTCGCGAAATGGTGAATCCAGGACAGAGACCAGCACCAGGGACCATCGGTCGTTTCGCTTCCTCTGCTACCAAACCAGGATACAGCTCGACGAGATCCGGTTGATCGTACAACCTTCGGAGTTGATCCGCGACGTGGGGGTTGGGGTTGATGTCTTCAAACGTAGCGTGAGGCTCTAGATCAAAGTACTTTCGGAATTCGTTGAGCGTCGAGACGTTCCAGGTTCGAGCTTGCTGAATACCGAGGATTTCGACGGCACGCATAATGATCGGGACTCGTTGGGCGCCGAACGAGTTGGCTGGGTCTTCGATGCTGCTGGCGATGATTTCGACGAGGTGATCATCATTGTAGAGGCCAGACTCGGCATCCCTTTGCTGTCCGGGAAAGTAAGCGCGTTCGAACGGGTTGACTGGTGTTTCCGCCTCGAGCTCTCCCAACCTTTCAACAAACTCTCTCAATGACAGCTTGGATGGGTCCTGGACGTCGGGGAACAGCTTTGCATAGAAACCTTCCGTCCATTTTTCATCTCGCTCCGAGATGGCCGCGTGCCATCGATAAACAAGGTTGAATTCAGCCGAGACTTGGTTGCCGGTTGCAAGAGGGAGACCGGGGACATCTTTTCGTGGATCCAGATGCCAGTTATCGTTGGTCTTGTTCAAATTTAATATGCATCGGACGTAATCGAGGAGTATAACATTGACGTAGAGACTGCAAGTGATGAGCCGACCGGTCTGGAAAAGGTCTTCATCGCGCTCTTCCCATGTTTTGCCGTGCGGACCGAGAGCGGGATCAGGCTTGTTGAATCGGCCTCCTTCATTGATTAAAGCGAGCTGTTCGACGACATAGTTGTGGAATCTACAACGGCATGGATGTCAGAACACGTACATGATCAACGAACCCATAATGTAGTCGCGCACGTACCGATTGAACATGATGAGCAAAACACTACACCCGGGAGGGAATCCCATCAGTCTCTTTTCCGAATAACAATCAGGCTTGATCTTTCCATCTTCGCCAGTCCTCATCCATTCTTGCTCGTCTTGGTTGCTGCCGTACAAGGGAGCGAGATCGAGGTAGGACGAGGTAAGCGAGATGTTGTAGTCTTGGTGATCGGTGCGGAAGAGATCGTGAATAATGATCGCAGCAAGGTAAAAGAGCACACTAGAGACCTTGTTCGGGTGAGGTTCCCTGTTCTCGTCCTTTCGCGCCATGATACTGTCAAAGATGACTCCAGGATCAGGGAGGGCAGGAGATTGCATCTTGTTGGGAGCTGTGGTTCGAGCATAAGGAGTACCGGCTTTTCCGAGGTCTGGGTGGACAAAGCTGTTGTTGGCGCCGTCGGCGGAGCGGTACTTGTACTGCTCGCCTAGGTAGGATTGCGGTGGGTGTTGCAAATCATTCCATAGTTGAGAGAGGAGACCATCGGACAACTTGGACCCGACCATCGAGTCTGGAGCGAGTTTAGCGACTTCTTGGATCAGACGTTCGGTGTAGTACGTCTTGTCGTCGATTGGATCACCAGCTACCTTGAGTTTGACGGTTTCGAGCAGAGTTTTCCAGTCACCGGCACTGAACTTGCTGAAATCACCAATCAGTCCCTCCAACTCGTGCATGGAGGACTGTTTCGTTACATCAAGCTTGCTCCCATCTCCAGTTGCAGTAGGCAAGGGCGCTCTAACGCTACCGACCAGAGTCTTAATGGTGGACGTCGCGGATCCGATAGTGTCTTCGACTCGATGCATGATAGAGGGAGGTGAAGGTTCAGAGGAAAAGATGGGGGGTTGAAAGGCAGACATTTTGCCGAGAGACGACATGTTGACGACCGGGAAGCGATGTCGAGTATGTTGCTCCTTGGAAGGCGAACTGTTCAGGCCGAGGGGTATTGCTTGAGGGATGGTCCGTATATATAATCGCCCCGTTCACAGCTAGTGACTGTATACGAACGCGGTGATTCGTCGGAAAGCGAAAGTGTCAGTTGACCACTCATCCGCCCTACTGGGCCCAGTCCCTCGTACACAGATGAAAACACAGCAGAGTTAAAACTTACAGCAGCTTGGCACTTCCCCTTACTCTACACACCCCAACCTCCAACCGACGTTTCATGGTGGTCCTGCTTGGTAATAAATCACACCAGGAACTATGCTCCGTGACGTGCCCTTGTATTTTGATTGATGCTGGCTTTGCTGACATTTCCGCGTATGGTAGAGCGCAGATCGCACGGTAGGGTTGAAAGTTGTCGTGAAGCACATGTCTCAGCGGTACTTTCCGCCCAAGATAGCCGTCACCCAAAAAGGCCAGAGGGGCAAAAGTGAATGGTCCAGGAAAACGGTTCGAGCCTTTATGTACAGATGTAGAGGTGTGAGGTCGCAGGGGTTGGAGGGAGGGATCAGCGGTCCAACCAGCTGATAAGTGTGATTACAAGAAATGAAAACCGAATGTAGTAGCGTATCACGCAAACATCAGCAGACAGCAAACACATGCTCTTACGTATTTGTATCCGCACCTAAAGGAAGCTCTAAGGGAGAGTATACAGTCTCGCTTATGTCACACTATTCATATTCATATTCCCATTCCAGTACTCTGCACTTGGACGAAACAAAACGATACTTAGGGGAGAAAAGGCGAACACCTGTATACCTTGGATCAGTGCCTTTAATCGGATATCATACGACTTTCCTTGTTCCTGTTGAGCCACCATTATCACCATGTCTACCGGATCTACTACACAAACACAGCAAATTATCTCCCTCTTGGAGCGCGACAAGATCGTTCCGGACGTCTTGCCGTCAGCGCCGGATCTGCAGGGAAAGCTCGATATCGTGTACCCAACTCATGTAATTTCGTGAGCCTTTGTCCTACCTTTTCTTCTATTTCTTCTCTTCCTCCATTATTGCGTGGCTGTTCACGGTGCTAATATTCTAAATGGTTGTGCACAGTATGGGTGAAACCGCCGACCGAGTGATCACAAAAGATATCCCGGTAGTCAGGTTCACGCCTTTCCCGAACTCGAGTTTCCAAGCTGGACCAGAAGCCAGGTATACCGTGTAAGCAAGTTTTCCCCTGCCTCGGGCATTCGTTTGCGCTGGTGTTTTTCCGCTTCCTCGCCCTGCTGATTCGATGCCGACGCGGTATGCAGAATCATGGTCGACTCGGACCTCACGCACCCGAACGACCGCCTGTCAGGTCAAGTACGACATTGGCTGCTTTCCGGTGTGGTATTCGAAGAACAAGCCGGTACCGATTACTATATTGGGAAACCTCGAGAGGGAGTACCGCCTTTGACAGAGTATTTGGAATGTGCACCTGGACCACCTGTGAGTTCCTCTGCCTCGGTATCGTGTTTCGCGACCTGCAATGTTCCGTACCGACTGCTTGGCTTTCCATTCTCGTACCACGCGAACCAGGGCCAGTAAGTCTTACATTTTCACCTTCATGATCTGCTCTATACAGCTGCTGACCACCCTCCTCTCCATCCAGCGCACACCGCTACACATTCCTCCTCGCACGCGAATCCACCACTTCCGCACCCCAAGCAACAGACTTTCCATCAACCCAACTCACGCACGCCCCATCGTTCCCGAAAACGTCGGAAAACCTGGCCGACAGATCCGGTTTCAACGTCCATGAATACCTGGAGAAGAAGCAGATGCCTGTTGTTGGTGTTTCGTATTTTTTCGTGGGGCCGGATGTGGAGAGTTTGATTGATAATGTGGGTGTGATGGGGAGGACAGTGGTTGATAAGGTTATGGGGAGGTAGGGAGGCTCGCGTAAGTTGGGGGGTGGGTGATGATTGACAGCGGTGGATGGAGTCCGGATGTTGCTGTAATACCATGGACAATATACTTATTATGCAGATCGTGTTCAATTCCCAAGTCGATAGTCCACGGCCACAGGACTCCAATCATGTCGCAATATTGGACGACGTTGATACCCGATGGAAAACGTCTATCGCACAGCGCCGCGGTGCTTGGACCTTGCTTTCTGCGCGCACATTTTGTCATCCCACTTGAGTGGATTCCATAAGAGTTCCAACTTGGTGATGTGTTTGTAGGTCAGAAGGAAAGACCAAGGCACCATAGGATACAGTGGAAGCGTAGAGTCCGGGCCAGAATCGACGACAAGACGACGATCACTGGATGAATGACAACGTAGCGTATCAGTGTCCGCGACCGATGATTCGACAGAAAACGACCTGCTTACCGGACTCGATCATTCAAAGTTTGGCCCATGACGAGGCGGTACCATGACGGTATGCTCCCTAACTACGACCCTCTGTGCGAGCCGAGGTTCAAAGATGGCGCTCTTTGTGTGAGGCGACACTGATGCGAGTCGTACCAGCGTGGAACCTGTGCTGATAAAAAGCTCTTTTGAAGCTGATTCGTAGTCCGTTGTGGCACATGCACAAACAGGTCCCGCCCAGACCCGCTCGGATTCCGAATACGCCGCTCGTTCTTGCTCGAGGATGGACTGGGCGATGATGTCAATGACTTTGACGGGTAGATCGTTGATGTCGGTCATATCGAACGAGATACGGTCAAAGATGGAGAGACACAATACGAGCACTCCTGAACGAATGCTAATACCTGGGATGAGTAGAGTAAATGTACCGCTATACCGCTCCCGATCGCTTCCGCCCGAGCTGCATTCGTCACTCTTCATAGCTCTCTTTATCATTTTTCTCGGTATATCCGTATCTTCTGTTACTTTCCCAGTAAGACTTTGCTTTGCTTGATCAAGGTACCTGATGGTACCAGCAACACGATGAGCACTAGCGGAGCGGTCATACCTCCCGACGGCCGGAGCGGCAGAGCTTGCGACGCCTGTCGCGACAAAAAGGTAAAGTACGTACCGGCGCTCCATGTCCCGTTGAATACGTTATTGTTTACCCGACCCACTGCCTCTTCAGATGCATCAATTCACAAGACATAAAAACAGCTTGTCAGCGCTGTCAGAAACATGGGATATCGTGCTTGTACGTCAAAACGGCGCCTGTTGATCCAAGGAGTATCTCGAAGAGGAGACGTACGCAAAAGGATACCACGATGACTGGCGATGAAGTTGGATTCCGTCCGCCTGAACATGAGGATTTGGAGCCAAGGTTGCTCGGTAAGCAGCCGTTGTCATCTGTTCTTGACGCGAGTCTGATATACATGGGTTTCTCAGGAGCAACCTCCGTATCAGCTATCATCATGGCCTCGATCATGGCCGTCGAATCATCCGGCGATGTAGAAACCAACCTCAGCTCCGTCGACAAGAAGTACGACCTAATCCGGCGGCTCGCTCAAACAGGCATATCATACGTCCTTGTCGCTCGCGATCCAGCAAGAATCTCGAGACGAGGATTGCTCAGTCGTGCTAGGAGGAAGCGGAAAACGACGGTGGACGAGGAGAAATTGGTCAAGCCGACTTTCCACCTGAATATGGATTATGAGGCTCTCGGTAGGAGGTATCGCATGGCGGCGTTGCGTTTGCTTCGTGAGTTGGTTTCCACTAGACTTTGCGTTCTCACCCGCTGACGAGCACATGGTGCTCGCCCGTTGTCTAGTCTTTTCGATATTCGAGGAGAACATTATACCGTTCTTTCCCGCTGTATCCTACCAGGAACTGGACAAGATCCGTTCAGCATCAGCAAACATCATCCAAAGCCCAACAACCGGATCATCCCTACCACCCATAGCGGGACTCATCATCTGTACCCTCTCAGCACTCAACAGAACAATCCCTCGTCAAATCTTTCAAGAATTATCACACGCCTTGTATCTCAAGTTTGAAACGATCGAAGGTCTGCGCGTACTCAGCATCAGCAGTCTGGCGCATATACAAGTACTCTTGCTGTTGACGATGAATCCGGAAACACAGTCACCCGCAACGAATCATTCGGGGAGTATGACGTTTTTGCGTATTGGAACTGCTATAAGAATGGCGCAGGATTTGGTGAACCCTCTTGGCTGTAACGTCGAGAATTCCGCGTCTGACGAGGAATTATCTCTAGGGCCTGCATCGATGTTTGAAAGAGCAGGATATACCGGTTGCACAACTTGCGCGACGGCGGAGGGTATGGGCCGCGTGCGTCATTGTCGATAAATGGTCAGTCTGATTCTACGTGTCTTTGCAGACGGTGTGAGCTGAACAGTTTGGGATCAGGATCTCGCTCTCCCACGGTCATCCACCTATGCTGTGTCGACGTGATTGCGATGCCTTGGAGCCTGATGTGGAATATCGCCAACTGACGGTTTCCCAGCCGGGATCAGCAAGAGAAATGGAGCCGTCGAATCTGTTTCTTACCTACCTGAGCAGAGTGGGTATCGCGGAACATCGGTGGAAGGTTGTGATCCCGGAACTCACATGTTGCTCTGACAGCTGAGCTTGATGCTCAGCCAGATCTGTAAGTCACTAAACTGCATCTTCCTTCCCGCTACCTCTGGACTGACCCATGGTATCGGTTTACAGTGTTCATCCTCTACACTCCATCAGCCAGGATCGAAAACTTTGATCATGTGGAATTCATTCGACTCCGCACCGAGGTCTTGCATTGGCCAAACACTCTACCTCCTCAGCTCGCCTTTACACCCGACACAACATCCACCAGGTCCGGAGAACTGCTTCGTGTGTTCTACATTCCCCTAGTGGTACGCGTTTCTCGGTTCCGGCAAACAAAATTAGAAGTGCTGATATCCTGCGATCTCATAGCTGCTCCTCTTTCGCCCCTGGCTACCTCTGGGCCGTACATCGTTCGCGACGTTCCAAGCATACGAAGTCACTCCAGAAGAATGGGATGTCTTGGTCCGGCACTCGCAGAGAGCTATTGACTGGCTATCAGTACATGGTGCACCGATCCTGGATATCTGGTGGTTTGTCGTTGTCATTGGATTCGGTAAGTCCTTGATCTCACCCGCCATGCTCTACCCGAACTTATGCTGGGCTCTTGCCCACAGTCTGGTCAGCTCTGATGCAATTTTACGCCGCTTGGCTGAACGACGATGTTGTAGCCCTCTCCTACCTCGGCCGAGCAATGTACTTGGCTATCAGCTGGGCCCAGCCGGCAGATTCACACATCGAGGATGACGGACACTCGGATGGCGAATTCCGGTTGAAGATCGTGACTCTGCTCGAATTGATGCATCAGGTTGCACATCGACGCATTCGCCTGAGTCAAGCGACAAGGTCGCAAAACGGTTTGATTCATCTGGGTGCCGCTCCTTTCGCGATACCAGAATCATCAGGTATGGTCTTCTACTTTGCGACCCTTGAACTCGAAAGGTTCACCCGGTATCACCTAATAGAACGGACTGCACCATTTGCGTTGGCAACCGACAGTCCCGTTCAAAATGCCGGTCCAAGCTACGCTATTCCCAACTTGTCCGCGACCGACCAGTTCGACTGGCCATTAGCGGATTTCTCACTCGAAGGGAATGCCTCGTCGGAAGAATTTGTTAGTCGTATACCAAGTTCATCAGGCACCGAGCTCTCGCTTATACTTTGTTCCACAGTGGAGCAGCATGATTTCTTTGATGGAGGACACGTTGTTCTGAGACTGCGTCCTAACAACTCTTGTTTCATCAGCATATAGTGCACAAACTTGTCATTCGGAAAGGAATATGATGAAAAAAGATCGGGTATATGCTAAATCAATACAGTGATGCAAATGTGTACAACATGCTACAAGCGAATCATCCATGCGAGCGCTCATCTATGGTCGTAACGCTATCGTTATGATTACGTAAAATGTGTTGAAGTTGATCCTGATGTTGTGGTATCAATGCTAACGCCATGATGCGACGAGAAGTGAAAAAATATAGTAACCTCCCTTGTGCCGCCGTTCCCCTAATGATGCGAACAATCCGGGATCGTCAACCCGCTCTTGAGGTTCCTGTCGCTATCGAACAAACCCCAGTAAGGCTCCACACCGCCGTACTGCGCCTTCCACGGCTCGTCGAAAGCCTCAACTAGAAGATCATACAGAAGGTCAGGTTGCCCATCTCGTCAAAATGGAGGGTTTATGACGACGTTAGGGTTGGACGTACAGAAAAAGTAATCGGTCGTGTTCGCATTCGCTTGACAGACGAACGTATCCAAGAAGATCTGCAAATTCGCAATCGAAGCATCGCCTTGTGTTCCGACGACTCCATTGTTACCTTCCGTCGTCGTCATGGAATCTACCACACAGACACCCGAAAACAGATCAAAAAACGCTTTGAAAGCGACCGCATTTGCGAAACCTGGGAGGTGGGGGAAGACTTACTCGTTGGCCATCCAGTTTCTGCGATCGCACATCGTGGTGGCTGGGCGACCGAGTCCGCAACGTCCTACAAGAGTGTTACAGTTTTAAGTGATTAGTCCCCTCTCCCTCGCACCAGCGTTTGAACAGGTCGTGTGCAACTCATCCACTTGGGAAAACTTACCACATCGAATTCCTGGAAAAAGTCGAACGTCCTATGTATCATAATGTAGACATCAGTCATCTTCCCACGAACTAGGTGTGGTGAGAATACAAACCATTGAGCAGCGGCATCGATACCGACTGTTCCGAACCATCTGTATCCGCCGAGTAGACGTCAGCTTTTCCCTTTTCTGCGCGGGCGGTATAACAAGGAACCAAAAAACGCACGGATGAACTGTCAGAAAGAGACACGAAGAGCACAGAGATCAGCTTTCTTCGTTCTGCCCCATGAAACCCCCGCGGTTCTACACAACAACCAGGAAACCATGGCAAGGGGCGGGGCGGGAAAGACAACGTACCATTCGCATGGAAATAATCAATCCCACTCGCCAACGCAACACTCATCAAACTCCCTGCATCACTCGTCCCCATTGGGATCACTTTATCCAAACCCCAGCCCTTGATCGTTGTGTTTAGCTGCTTGATATTGGATAGGATCGTGCTGGTTGCTGTGGTTGTTGAGAGGCCCGCTGATTGTTGATCTGCGGTGAAGAGCGGCGGGGTTAGTGAGGCGTTGTGAAGGGGAGCGACGGGAGAAGCGCGTACTTAGGATATATTCATTACCGACCGTGATCTAACGAACAGAACGAAAAAAAATAATCAGCCATTCGCGCATCTCCCCTTGACAATATCCTCTGCAATCCATGCCCACTCACGCCCAACACGTTCTCGGTCCCATACACCTTCAACGCCTGCTTGATCGCCTCTACCTGATCAACATACGCCTTTTCATCCGCATCAACATACACCGCGACGTAAATCCCCATCTCGACTTTAGTGTCCTTGATCGCCTGCAGCACGAGTGCCGTTTGATTACAGTTTGCGCCGTATAACCGGAGTTTGTTGGTCAGTTGGGAGAGGAGTTGGATGTCTCTTGTGATATTAGAGAGGGATGCGCCGCATGAGGGGAGGAGGACGTTCTGCGCCGCCACACAAGCGCGCGGGGGCATACCAAAAACACCGATCAGCGCTCTTTCATGTGATCATCCTGGGACCAGCCACAGTCCAACAACCACCACCCAGTCAATATGCAGGGAAACCCGGCGGGACGTACCTGCGGCGTATAAGCAAACCCATAAAACGAATCATGCAGCCTCGCATCTTTCGTAAACACGCTCGCATCCCCACCAGTCGTCGTTGAATTCCCCATCCCTGTCCCTGTCCCTACTGCTGATGAATCCGTCGAGTTGGCGGAAGGATCTGTGCCGCTACCCGCTGCAAGATTCCCAGAACTGGTATTCCGTCTTCGACCGACTGTCAGGCCGACGCCTAGGCCTACTCCTAGACCCAGGAGCAGCAGTAGACCGAGCACGGCACCGATGATCCATTTCCGTCGATGTGTAGTGCGGGGTTTCGGGGACGAGTAAAGTGCTCCGCCGCCGCTGGCTGCTGCAGTGGTGTTGTTGTTGTTATTGTTGGAGGTGTTTGCCACATCGACATCTGTGAGGGAGACAGGGATGTACCCTGCGCCGACGACACCCTTCTCCCGATCTCTACGTGCTGCAAGACGTTGCGCAGACCTTCCTTGTGGATCACCAAACACTCCTCGCTCTTCCTGCTCGTCATTCACAGGAAACGCAGTAGTACCAGCAGCAGCGCCAAACTCCGGTTTCTCGTTCTCTGGTGTGTTATCGTACGAGGATGATCCTTCGTATACTCCCAGACCGGATTGACGCCTTGATGTGGTGCCATTTTCGTTATTGGACTGTGAATTGAGGTGGGATAAAGAGCCGATAGAGTATGCGCGTGGCAGGTCTGCGTGGGAGGCGTTTGGTGTTGCTAGCGGGGAAGAATTGCTGTAGTTTCCTGTCAAGCGGTGTGGCTGTCCGTTACCATAGGAACACAGTCAGATTGTACAAAAAAAAACGGTGAGAAAGGTGAGAACGAGTATAAGGGTGCAAGGTAAATCAGGAAACTAGACGTACGGCGGGAATAGCAGCACCATCGTAGAAATCATTCACGTCGGTCGAGTAGACGCTCCCTCGTGGATCTGCTAAAAACCTCGTGTTGTAATTGGATGTATCCATCGTTTGTCGATATTATGATGGTGGTGAGGGTAAAGAGAAGGAGAGGACAGAAAAGAAACGAAACGAAAAGGTCAAGGCGGTGATATAAGGTTGATGGTGTGAGTACGGTGAGACAAAGGCACCCAACACGTGACCCCCGAATAAACCTTTCTTCCTTCTATCCTTGTTCCATCTATTATCTATCCAAGTACATCAAATGACCATTCCCATTCCACTAACCCTACCTACATACTCTACCCCCGCACCGCCTCCCGTCGCCAGCTTTCAGCCAAGACTGGAAAATGGAAAATCTCGAGAGAGACAATCACTCAACCATTTCCTCCCTCGGTTCGTTGCCTGTGCAACTTGTTTGATTCCGGGCGGGCATGATGATGAAAGTGGAGGTCGCCGCTCACTTGGGCGGTGTTGCATCGCCTTAGTTTGGCTGGGTTCCTAGATAGATAGTCGCATCTCGCTGTGTGACGACGTGACGACGAGTGATGATGCTTGGGTATAATCATCAGTTTATTTCTCGTTTACTGTGTCCATATACGGAAAAACAGCTTCCCGTTTCCCCGATATCTTGTTCACTATCGAAAGTGATACTACCTCCTTCAGCAGTCAAACGGCGCGAGCTTGCTGCTGGAAACAGGCAATCAAATGCTCGCTCGTGGTGGACAACGAGAACATGTCTCTCAGCTACGTCGCGCGCCGGTCAACTACTAAACGTGTATCTATGCTATGCTATCACCATCTCCATCTCCGTCGCCTGCACGCTCCTACAACGACGACACGCTTCACAACTTCCCGCCTCATGCACGACCGATACGTCGCAGTTTTTTCTCCCTCTCCTCGTGCCATCCCTTCATACCCTCCCTCCCGCCCATCCACCTCATCCGTGCGTAACCACCCCGCCTGACTATGGCCCCTACCACCTCTACGTCAAACGCCTACAAGGCCCTAGAAAAACTTGTCCATCGCGTTGATCGCGAGTTCAACACCGAGGAACGTAGCAGCCTGTCATCGTCAAGCAATGCCGTCAGTAAGGGTTGAATAATGCAGGTTTCGCATGTTGCCTCTCCTTTGCTTCCCACTTGAACGCCGTACGTCGCTTGCATACTCGTCTACCCCGCCCCGCTGCTCGCCAGCGCAAAAACGCTCTCTGCCCACACCCGTGTCCTCTCACTTTGCTCAGCTTCACTCAACTAGCCTGACGCTACTCACATTCGCAGGAACGGCCCTAGCCATCGCCGGCCCAAACCCATGGTAAAACCCTCTCCACCCACTCTCACCCCACGTCTTCCTCACGCAATCCACCACGCCCTTGTACGTTCCCTCACTCGCTGATTGGAGTTTGCTCTTCACGGTGTCTGCTGGCAAGGCGATCGACCACATGGCAACTCCTGCACAGGCGCCCGCGGTGATGATCGCCGGCACGGAGAGTTGGTCGCTGTTTGCTGGTTTGAGCGCGTCTTTGACGAGTTCGTACGCGACAAAGTACCTGTTGTGCGAGCGGAGCGTCAAGCGAGCATGAGTACGGGTAGTACTGAGATGAAGGAAACCCCGCCAACACATACGCAGCACTACCAGGTCCATCACGGCCCAACGTCGCCCCCGTCCCCCGGAAAATACTCTTCAACCCACCCTGCTTGTACAGCGACCTGACCACATCAAACGGCCCCTTGTACACGACCCCACCCGACCCTTGCCCCTGCACCTGCAACAACACTTTAACTCGCTCCGCAGGACCCGCGACGAGCGTGGCCGGGATCGCAGAGAATCCACCGGCGATCGCTAGTTCCGCGACGGAAAGTTTGGCGTCCGATCGATTCGGGGTCGCAGAGTAGACGAGACGTTTACCGAGGTCGTAGCCCTGTCAAGCGGGATGGAAGATATTTAGCCGCGGTGTGGGCGAGGAGGCGCACGCGGCGCGCGCGCTGGCTTACCCAGAATGAGATGGCAAAGATCGGGGTAACGCCGACCAACGGTGGGCCCATGCCGCGGTACAATCTGTTGCGGAAAAGGGGGGTCAGCTTTCATCCCATGAAACAGGGTTTGCGCGAGAGTCCGCTCGGTCCGCTATGAGAAAGAAGTAGATGGTTCGAAGATGGTCGTCTGCGTGAACAGAGCGCAACGTCACCAGCGCCGGTGGACATTTCGCAGCCTTGCTCTACCCAGTACGCTGTGATCCGCCGTTCGTTCCACTGGTAACCTCAATAAAGAGCCACAAGCACGCCCCATGTCAGAGTCGCGCCTGCTTTTCGCCACCGACAAAATCGAGCGGTTCGCGCCGAGGCTCGTTTCTTCGAGCGCAGACCAACGGAAGAGACCACAAGGCTTTTCGGCGAGTACCAATGATGCCTTGCCGCGTGATGTCCGTGATTCCATTGCCAAAATTGCATACGACGTTGCAACTCGCCGAGCTCGACGATGAAGGCTCTGCTGCACCGGATTTGCGAGACTGAATGACCAACGGCATACGCCTTCCGTAGCCGACGTTCCCTATGCCAGAGAATCTCACAGAGCCTCGGTAAAGGCGAGAAACCGAGGCGAATGGCAACAATGAAGTTGTTGCTTTGGAAGACACGGAATCAATGAGCCTCGGTCGCACGCCTTGGAAAAGGTCGACTACCGTTCTTCTCGCGCATGCGTCACCCGAAGACACCACGCGACTATCTCGGTCCCGCAGCAGCGGCCTAGAACAAGCAGAGCGACTGACTTCTCGAAGGTGCATTGAGCCGCTCGCGGGAAGACAAAGTCCAGTGCACGGCTCGCTGCCGCTCGTACAGAGTCGATCATGCCGACCAGGCTCTAGACGGTAACACACGTTCTCGGGAGGAAGAAGCGATGAACTCTGAGTTGCCGCCGTATGGCCGTCCCGGGCGGTCGAAAGCGCCGGTGCTTGCATTCATGCGCTCGACGGAGGCAAGTGGTGTCAGGCGACGTACGCTGCCCTCGAGAACTTGGGAACCGGAAGCTCGCGGTCGTACGCGAGGTAAGACGAGTAGACTTCTGCAACCTGCGCGTGGGGTCGAAGAGAGTGCCCCCTTACTCGTTTGATCCTTCCCGTGATCCTGACGCTCGCGCGCTCGGCAGATATGACTGCGCTCGAGCGGCCTACGGCGGCCTCGAGGAGCAGTCTCACTTTGCTCGAAGACACTGACCCTCGGGCGACCTACATCACCCTCGGGAAGACAGACACACTGATGCTCGCGCTTGCGCGCTCGACGGACGCGACTACGCTCGGCCGCCCTACGGCGGCTTCGGGAAGAGAGTCCTTTGGACTCGTAGCCTGCGGCGCAAGAGTCTCGCTGCGCTCGAGAGATCTCGCTCTGCTCGAGGAATGCACTGACTCTCGGCCGCACGGCGGCGGCCTCGAACGCAGCCAAAAGCAATACTCTCAGCCGCCCTACGGCGGCTTCGGGAAGAGAGTCCTTTGGACTCGTAGCCTGCGGCGCAAGGGTCTCGCTGCGCTCGAGAGATTCTCGCTGCGCTCGGGAAGAGAGCTCGCTCTGCCCGCCTCCTCGTTCGTCCGCCTTCCTCGCTCCGCTCGTCAGACGTCCTCTCTTGTCGTCGGTCATTCGCTCACTCGCGGTACTCACCCTCTAACACCATCCCTCGCCAACGTCTGCCTCACGACATCCATCGCCCCCTTATACGTGCCCCTCGGCGCGGTCTGCAACCGCGTCTTTGTCAAATCAAACGGATGCCCTACCAGCACACACGACACGCCTCCAGCCGCTCCTGAAAGAAACGACTTTACTGGCGATACTGTTTGTTGCTTTTGAGCCATTTCTGCGTCTTTGATAGATGGAGAGTCGGACATGGTTGACTGGGAGGTGAGTTGCCTTTGAGTCGTCGTCGTCGTGCTCTTAGGGGTCTCTCGTGTGCTCTAGATACTAAATACCTTTAAATCGACCACTCAGCCCAAGAAACACCAACAACGCCCGAAAGTTGATGGAGCGGCCGCGATTGGATACGAACCGGTTGTTCAGTTACCGGTGATTAGGGGGCACCTCACAGTAATATCTGTATCCGCCATCTGTCACATGAAGGGGAAACGGTGACAACCAACAAAACCAAAAAGACAAGAAGGATGATTCCAAAATTCAAATCTTGTCCTTTTCTGATTTCTGATTTCTGATTTCTGATTTCTGATTTCTGGTTTCAACTTGATTCGACAACAAGGATCAAGGGAAAACGACATGATATCTCGATCCTCACCACTCTCCTCCTAGAACGACAATCTACCCCCGCTATCATGGACCCAACAAGTCCTCCTCCAATCCAGCAACGCGGCTTTCCTGCCGCCGTCCAAGCGATCCCCATGCCTTCCACGAGGAACAATACCGCCTCACGTCGTCCTTCTGCTTCACAGGTATCTCTCCTGACTGCATCCCTGCAACATCATTCGTTGCTCTCTCATGCTCTCAGGAGGGAAACGGCGGAAGGAGGGTCGTCAGCCGTGACAATGGGAACGCAGTTGGGCATAAAACCGTGGGAGAATATCAGCACGGACAGTCATTCACCTCCGCTATCGCACGAACAGCAAGGTATTCTACAACCACCGCATCGCGTATCAGTAGCAGTAGCAGGTCCAAAACCGATCCTCCTTCCTGGTCTACCTGTGGCGCCCGCACCGACACTTGCTGCAAATCCGTTGCCCACCGCAGCGGCAGCACCAGCTCAATCACTGCAACAGCAACTACAAGTCCCGAAACCGATCCTTCTTCATCGTACGACGGAACACGGTACGGCAGCGGCTGTCGCGGCGTCGCTTTCACCCGCTGCTCTTCCCGCCGAAGGAGCATCGACAGAAATCTCCCCATTCTTCACCGGCCACCTCGCGCCCTCCGAACCCTCCATCGACCCACTATCAACTCATCCCTCCGTCGTACACGTCCCTCCCTCATTGGCGGCTGCAGTGACATCGGGCGATGCGCCCCCGAAATCGATACTGCAGCATGATTCCGTGCATGAACTCTCCACTGGCGCAGGAATACCATCACAGCACATCATCTTTCATCCCGCATTCGACCCACCGCCACTCTCAGCACCACCGGCTACCAGTACCACAAAATTAACCCATCCTCAACCCTCTTTGAGTAGTCTGAACCCAGTACAAGCACCACCACCGAACCTCGCCCGCAAAACATCCCTCAAATTCGCAATCGCTGCCCCTCCCGCGCACATCGCGCCCCTCACCTCCGCCGCGGCAACGATAAATGGCTCCTCACGAAGAGGTTCCTTGGATGTCCCGCTTTCCTCTGCTGCGGTCAATACCGGCAACGGTAACGTTGGGGGACCCCTCGCGTCAACCGTTGGCCCAGGAGGAGGAGGAGGAGGAGGAATCCCGCCGGATCTCGCGGCGGTCGTTGAACAGCGTCTTTTTGGGAATGGTTCACAAGGAGCTGGAACATCACGCGAGCATGCAGCACGCGGGGAATGGGAAGGTGCGTCGTCCCCGCCCTCGAGGACACTGAGTCGTACGAGTTCTCGCCATCTTTATTCGGAAGATGATATGCGGGTTATAGATGATATACAGGAAGAGGATGGGGAGGATGAGGATGGGGAGGATTATGAAGAGGGTTTGTCGAATGAGGAGGAAGAGGACGACGACGACGACGAGTATGGCGAGGACGGGTTGTCGGGCGAAAATGACGACGACGACGACGACGACGACGACGACGACGACGACGATGAAACTCAATCAGGCGCAAACTGGTCCGGATACGAAGAAGACTCGGAAGCCGGTTTATCAGACGAGATGGAAGATGTCGAGTATATCAAAAAGGAAAGTCGGATCGTTAGCCCGCCTGCAACATTTACGCTCGGAAGGCATCAGAGGACCCGGGCGGGCCCTGCAACGCAAGAGGAGGAAGAGGAGGATCTGTTCGGGTAAGTTTTTCCGTGTGCGTGATGATGCTTTGCGAGGCAAACAAGTTGATCTTTCGCCATCGTTTTTTGGGGAAACGGTAGCGCTGCCCTGTCCCGCACGCTCCGCCCGCATCCGCATCCCGCTCGCTCGCCCATGCCAAACACACATTTCTCCTCTATCCCTGGCTCACACAACAACAACGAAACCACCGCCCAGATACCCGGGTTCGCGTTTGCCAGGCCGACGAATTATCGACGTCGGAGACCAGCGTCAGTCGTTTCGAATGAAGGTGGTGTTGCCTCTCCTGGGACGTCGTTCGTAGCAGGTGGTGGTGGTGGCACGGGCCCGATCGTCTCTGCTGCGCCTTCATCGTTTGTAAAGATTGATCCACACGAGCGACTCATTCATCGTGGCCGTGGTGCCGTGCAGATCGTTGATGCGATCCCGCCTTCCCCAGACTCCCGGGAAACAATAACGACGACGACGACTGGCGCTGCCAACGGAAGACCACGTCAGAGGCCTAAACGTACGAATACGCTCACGAGGCATTGTAGTCCGCCTCCTGCTCCTGCAGAACACTCACTCGCTCATCCGCCGCCGGGGGCGACAAGCAGCACCGTCCCACGTGCTCCTCCAGCGGAACTCAGCCCGTCTGCTATACGGATGCAAGTCCGTCGTGGGGTTAGCGATTCACCGCGGAAGAAGAAATGGAGGGCGAGGCAGCAGGGTTTGAATCTGTTTGGGCCTGGTGGAATCGCGTTGGTGCGTGCTGCGATGATGACGGATGGTGATGATGACGACGACGGGGAGGAGGAGGGACGTGCGCTCAACCTCGCGCCACGTGAATTGGCGGTGGTACCGACCGCGACAGCGACAGAGGACGAAGCGGGTCTCGAGGCTCGCCGTGGGACTGGATCACGGACTGAATTGACGTCAACACGAGGATGGAGGAGTGACGATGCCTTGTTCGCTGTGCCGACTGTGCGGCGCAAGTACCCGAACATCTCGATACGGACGACTTCCAACAAGTCGCCTGGGCCTCCACCGTCGGGCACGCGCGAATCACGCTCGCGCAAGGCATCGGTGGTATCGCTTGTTGTTCCACCGACGTTTTTATCGTCTGCTCCGCCGTCGGACGCTGAGCATTCTGTTGCAACGGGTCGACGTCGTGGTTCAGAGAGCGTTGTCGATGGGGCAAGGCATGTTTATCGACGTACATCGGAAAGAGTCGGTCAGCCGTTTGCCATCACCTCACCACACGCACACGACGTCGATCTGCCTCTTGCCTCTGGCGCACCACCGAACGGCCTTCTTTCACCCATCGAACCATCACTCTCCTTGTTCGGCGCATCATCACCCTGCCCGCCAGCCGTAGACGATACACCAGCACTTGCCTCGGCCGCTTCTTTCCTCCCTACCACGCCCGTCGATCAGCTATTGCATGAAAAACTAGCGGGCACGCCGAGCAGACGACGAGGCTCGGATGCGGCACTTGTTGCCGCTACGCATGTCACGGTTTCAGCTGCGCAGATACGCTCGACGGAGGGAAGTGGGAGTGATGGGTACCGCTCGAGAGCGAGTTCTGCACTCGGGTTTCGGTCGGACGATAGTAGGACCATTCTTCATACTACATCACATCAGCAACATCATAGAGATTCAGCAGCACCAGTATCACATAATAATCAACACCAACAGCAACAATATACCCATAATCACCTGCGGCCCGATGGCGCCGAAACAGAACACGACCCACAACAATGGAGTGCGAAACAGACTATCAAGAGCAAGCCTATCAAATGTCCTTCTCCGCGGCGTCACGCGCAAGGAAACGAAGTGCGCATCTAGGCGTCAGTTCTGCAGTATCAATATCTTTGTATACATAATATTCAACACGTACTGTATCCAGTATATAGCTAGGCGACGGGGAGGATGTAGGGGTATAGAGAGTTTTAGAAGATCGATAACATGCTCCTCCACCACGCGTTCGCGTCAAATACGTCGATTGCATGGAAATTAATGTAAAGCTAAGGTCGCTTGGATAGGTCTTGATTCAACTTGTCAAGTTATTCTTCTTTTGCTGTTGGCAGAGTATCAATCAATGTGCTAGACTCTTCTGAGATGCCGGACGTATGCAACAACAAGGAGGCAGAGCACAAACCGTTCTTGGCGGTATTGCTGCAAGGTCAGTACCTCTCCGGCCGAAACTGAGCTCCGAATTGACATCTGCTGTGCTAGACGCTCTTACACCCTTCAGCTTGGAGGAGGCAGACAACGGTCGAGCGTTCCTTCGTCTTCCTCATCCACGGCACAGTATGAATCTGTCCTTTCCTCTGGTTCCACAGAAAGTTAACGTCGTCTGCTGTGCTAGACCAACCTTCTTTGTACCTGCCTTACAAGCCAAAAGCGACAGGAGCTGCCGGACTAGAAACGTATAGACCTGTAGAACAACGCATAGACGGGTTACTAGAAGTGCAAAAGGTGGAACCGGAAGCCAAGCGGTCATGGTTCTTGGAACAAAGTGTCGTCTCTGGTACGTTTTTTCCACGCGACCTTCACCACTGACTCATGCAATGCTAACAGTTTGCGTGCGCATATCCAATAGACGGCTCACTAATGGTCATGACTCCCATCGACCCCTTATTCCTACTCATACCGCTCGTTGTATCCCTACTCTCCACCCGCTCCAGATCCACCACTCGAGCACAAAGAGGCAGTAAAGCTCCCGACACGACATTCAGCACCGTCCTGGACTTGGAAAACGACGAGAACGCTTCCCGAACGGATCGGTTTCTTCCTCTCGATGATTTGATCTCCGAGGCTAGCCGGATGGAGGTATATAAGCTGGAAGAGCCGTTTACGGTGGTGAAGAAGGGGAGAAACGGGGATACGGTGGAGGGCAGTGAGCTTGATGGGCTTATGAAACGGGAGGAGGACGAGTGGACTGGGAACGAGGATGTGGTGCGGTTGTGCGAGCTTCAGAGCGTTCGACAGCGTCTCAGGAATGTGTGCGAGACCCAAAGTAAGTCGTCTCGACATGTCGGACTTTCACAATCAGCTCATCTGGCCCTCTTTTCAGAATTTCCGCCCTCGACGGAAGATGAAGCCCTACCAACAACGATAGACCAAGACACTTTTTACCGTGCTTCACCACGTCTCGTCCTCGATCTCCTACGTATTAAAGTGGACAAACTCGCCAACGCAGCAACACTCTCCTCTTTCCCGAGTCTACTCAAGCAGATCTTACGTGGCGGAGTTGACGAGGATATGCTGTATGCTTATCAGGCGGTGCTGGAGGGTGCTGAACAGGTAGTAGACAAGGTGCAGCTGAAGAAGAATGCCGAGGCGGCTAGGAAGCAAAAAGTTGCGGATCAGGCGAGGGTCAAGGTTGCGTGTGAGATCATCGGGCAGTATCTTTCTGCCGACGTTTTTCAATGTCTGGTGAAAAGTTACGAGTACGTACAACATTTCGTTTTACATCCAAGTAACCCCCCAGCTAATTATGCTTTGGTTGCCAGCTTTGCATTATTAGAAGAACATCTAGAGACACAGGCTGCCGTCGCGTTCGCCTCTTCACATACCGTCTCCGGTAAAACCAATGCCCCAGGAGGCACAGAGCCAGCTGCGAAACCCGGAGTCAAGCGGAAAGGTAGTGGGCAAGGTAGTCGTGGTGTTGAGGTATGTCCTTTAGTTCTGCGGCGGTTTGGAGAAACGGAGCTGACCTCGGATTTGTGTTGTGTGCGGGGATAGTCGTTGAAGAAGGTGAATACTTCAAAAATGCCAAAGCTCACGAGCTTCTTTACGAAGAAGCCCAAGGAGTGATCACGTAGATAGTCGTCGCGCAGTTGTAATTTGGGTTGTGGTAATAACAACAGCTAGCTGTCTTCTTCTATCGAACCCTTGAGCGAATTTTGCTAGCAGGACTAGACAGGAACGACCAGTCGTATTCGGGTTGACGGACGACATTCATGCTGTGTCGAACGGCCAAAGCTTCCAAGTACTGCGAAGACCAGAACGGCAGGTTGCCAGTCAAATAAGCAGCAACGAACATAACAATCCTCATCGAGTCAACGTATTACAATTTTAAATGTCGGTCTTTTCCAACCCTACCAGCCGACCTTGTCTCAAACCCCCATGGTGCATGACCCAAGCTTTCATCGAACGTATTCGCACAAAAGTACGAAACTCCCCCTGATCGTTCCTACAAGCCTAGCAAAAGTCCGCGTAAGCAGACCCGAGGCGAGAAACGACCATTGACGAGGGTAAGAAACTCGACCACCTTCCCGAAGAAAGGCGAACGAGCCTCCACATTCACAATCCTTGAGCCATGCGGTCCACAGAGTCGACGAAAAAGCCAGCCAGATAGAGCCAATTGCGGTTTTTGAACTTGTGGTAAAGCCTATTTTACCGGAAAAGACGAAATCCCAACCCCTCTTTTTGAGTGAGCCAGGAAACTTTCTTCTCGCAGACGGGAACGCGAACCTCTCTATCGAGAAAAAGACAAGGCTCGAACTTTTATGTCACTAAAGGAAGAAGGAAAGGATCAGCGAGTGGTTCGTCGATAAAAGGGATGGGCAAACTCACGCTTAGGATTTTGTTCGAAGAAAGAAAAGAGCACGTATGTTGGGAAAGACTGTTCAAGCCGAGTGATACTATATAGTTACTCGTCGCCCAGCAATCGCGAACCACAGCAGTCTCGATCACCCAAAATTTCGAAAAAGCGCGGATGCTAGGTGACGAAAGACAGTGTAATGACGTGTCTATACGATCAGTTTAGGTCCTCGTCCCCCCCTCCTAGTAAATTCCCTAGTCCTCTATTCTCAACAACTTGGGTTGCCTTGTTGTGCGTGCTCCGGTCTTGGAGCAAGGTGGACGTGAACGAAGCTCAAACCTGGTTGGTCTCTGGACTGCGCATGACCAGATACAAGCATGTGAACTGAAGTAGTGTGATGGGCATGACACGGCCATGCAGCGACTTGCCAGTGTCACCGCGATCAACATGATAGCGCTCAAGACGCAGTCGCTGCATTGTATTTAGTTTGACCCGATTGACCCGTTATGTATTTGTTACATCTAACTGATAGTATACACAAGATCATAGAACGAGGCAATAGTCTAGATGCGAGCTTGTCAAGGAAAAAAATAGTCTATCGAAATCATATCGTCTACGTGGCGGACAACACTGCCGTAGTGCATATGGCCCCGATCGTGTAGCGTTCGCTAATACCCAACTTGGCAGGTAGCCTCTAGACGGTTTCAACGTTTCCGTATTCACTGCATCGCGCAAAAGGTTCGATTTCGTCAGCTGCATCCTTCAATCCCGGTCAACATTTCGGCTCACCTCTCGAGTCCGGGTTCCATCAGACTGGCGTGTCCCATAATCAACACCGACGATGATCCAACAAGCCAGAAGAAGGTAGACAATGGTGCGGCAAACCAGAGAAGCGGGATACCTGCAGAGCACACGTTTAGCATCACAGCGAGGCCTTCATGAGGTGAATTGTGGATGGACTTACCAATGATAAAAAGACCAGTGTACAGCTTCTTCTGATCAACAATCGTATCACCAACCTGCATCGGCTCGGGAGCTGTTACCGTATCCAGTGCAAATCGTTAACATCCAGCAGCGAGAAAAGGAGGCCCGACGCGACTTGCCGTATTTGTTGATCGCTGCGAAACCACCAATCAGGAATCCCAAAGCGATAAGTAACAACGGGTTCGTGAGCCTACGTAGAGCATGACATGATAATCAGTCCCGCAGTTTGATCCAATATCACGCAGAACAATCTGTTGAAAACGAGGTACTCACAAAGCGTAGACGGCAAGAATAGCAATCACGACACCGTAGTTTCCGCTAAAGTATCGAGTGTTGTAGGAAATTCGCTGTACGCCCGGAAGAGGAGAGAACCAAAGTGTCAGATCTGGTTCGGGTTCGTTTACCGATCGCACGGTCAAGTTGTTTGGCCTAGGTCCATACGGACAGAGCTCTGCTTCTTAGCGTACGTTCGCCTTCGTCATTCTAGCAACTTTCGTCGTGCAGACCGAGCAGTATCGGAGTCGATCCTATGTCGACTGCCGGAACAACCCTTTGTCGTTTCCGCCCTCTCGATCTACGAAGCCGTCTTCGGAAGCCAATTCCAGCTCCTTCTCTCGCAGCCTCTGCCCAACTTCATACATTTCTTCCTACTCCTTCCACACTGGGCCGCAGGAGAAAAAGCGAAAGATACTAACGCTAGTGCATTCGTTCATGTCCTTCGGACGGGAGAGTCTTTGATGATCGAACTAGCAGACATAACACACCGTTGTTTAGCCACACGGACGGTTAACAGCACTAGCAGAGATACTTACGAACTCATTGACGGGTCGCAGAGCAGACAGTCTAGTCTCCTATTCACGACACAACCAGCGTACAGCAAGGGAAGCAGGTCAGATCGTCAGCAATAGGCTTTCCAGATTTGGTAAGAGGTGTCCTTACTCGGAAGTGCTTGGCGATTTCGGGGATTCGAGTGACGAGTTCCATGATGTATGCTGTTTTATGTTGAAGCTTTTCGCTCGTTCAGGATGCGTAGAGTCTATGAGATGTCGACAGCATCTGTTTCCCTAATAAATTGTGAATAGATGAGAAGAATGCTCCTCTAAACACGCGAGCATCAGGCAAGCGACGTGTCACATTATTCGCGCTGTGTCAGTGATTTGCTTCCGCATATTCAAGTTGAACACACACAACCGGGTGAAAGGGGAGGGGTGGCGGTAGATGCGCAGTATTCAAAACACGGCAGACATAGGGATCTCTCGGGCATCGACATCTCCGAGTACCGGATTGATAGAGAATAATGAATGGAGAACTGAAAAGAAGCTGGATTTATCGTATAGGCCAACCGTCTAACGGTAGGGCACGTTTCCGTTTCTTTAGCTTACCACTGGTGACTCGAACTGAGTGAATCGAACTGCGCCTGAATTGTAGGGAAAGCAGGCGAAACCAAATAGACGCGAAGAGAGACGTGAGTTACGCAGGTTTGGGATCCAGTGATCCGTACGACGCTCGGAAGTGTGCTTAAACAGGGTGAAGTCAAGACAAAAAATGGAAAGGTGAGGAAGAAAGGAAGAAGGAGGTCGTCGTTCGATGTGGCATGACCGGCTGGTTTTACTGTCCGAGAAAACACTCGGAACAGAGTCCATAGGTGGACCGGCAGAAGCGGTAAGAGCTCAGTGCTTTTGATCACTGTGAGCTGCATCGCAAGGCAGCGTCTGCGAGATGTTGCCACAGGAAGTCTTCGGAGGAGATGTCGTGACTAAATGTCCGCTACTACTGCGAGGTGGTTCAGGCTAGAAGTCGACTTTGGCATCCGGCGGCACAGCTGACAGTCCCTAGGGGCTGGAGTTGCCTCATGCATGAATGAATTTATGGTGGCAGCGTGAAGAGGACGCACTTTTCGTGTATGCATGTGCGGGTGTAGTCTGGCGGGTAGGAAAAGCTGATTCTGGACCTGGAGATGTGGAGTGGATAGAGCAGGAGAGTGTACCCGCTACCATTGACAGGCAGACTAAACGAGATCAGCGCTTGCTTTCCACTGCGCCTTATGAAGAGAGTCGCAATGTTATGTATATCACTGCAACTAAACAATGTACGAAGAATACAATGACCACCAAGATTAAATATGTATCGCCTCTTCAACGAGGAAAGCGACTTCTTTGATACACAGGATGCCAATCAAAACGCGAGATGCAGAGTGATGGGTCGATGAGGGCACATCGCTTCTTGGTGAAGCTAGGATGCGTGACACGACGATGGAACCGGTTATGACTACGCTGAAGCGAATTCATCGAGATTGTACGGCTTGACGCGGAGAGACTGGGAAAGACAGTGGCGGAGTCCCGAAGCATGCCGAATAACGAGGAGAAAGTTACAGAGGCGCCTAAAAGGGCAATATGAAGTCCAAGAGATTGCAAGCGAGCAGGCGAGCGCCACAACTGTAGCATTTGGTTGGCTGGTTGATATGCACAGAAAAGGGAAATCGAGAAAGAAATGGAGATCAATGCGAGATGCACAGTCCAGATACAAAACGGCAACGCAAAGCGCTCGAAGACAAGTCCATGACCGCATATCGTATAGTAGAAAAGTTCAGTTCTCACTTACGAGGACGATACCCTCGTCGTAACCGTTGCGTAACTCGGATACATCCATGTTCAAGCAGAAGGTCAAAGAATCCAAGGGCCACCGTTGTTCTCGAATATGCCGAAGGACGCTCCCCCAATCGAGACCTCCCGATTCCGCGTACTCATATGTGCTCGTCCAGTGCAATTGCCGTATGTTTGGCATGTGAACTTAATGAAGGGCATCGACCGGTCGCCACACAGGGTCTACGGTGACAAATTCCGATGTCCGAGCCCTTTCCCAGGCTTTGAACCGTGTTTTGATCTGCAATGAAGTAACGGAAGGCATGGCGTATTTGGGTACGGGCGAGTAGGCGAGATTGGTGAGCTGGCGGTACGAGTCTTTCCCGACTTTGCTCTCTTCTACCCAGTCGCGCTCCATCCTAAAATTGCTGGTCTATATCACCCAAGGGGAAATCCGTCCATGCGAGATGTGTCCAATCGATTTCCAGCCGGGCAAGATTTGGGAACGGCGCAAGGAAGTCTTTCATCATGAGGACTGATGATGCATCGCGAAAATCCGCTAAAGCATCCTCCTCGACGACGATGCGCAGTACCCTATAGCAGAGAAGAATGACAAATACGACAGGCCAGGATATCAGCGATAGCCAGGCACGAACATGAACAAGTTCAGTTGTGAAGCTTACTTGATTTGCTTCAGCAGATCCTGTCGCATCCATTTGCAAGCAATGACTGCGGATCGATAGAATGGTATAGTTAAATGCGTTGGTTTGTTGCCTTCGAAGACGCTATCCCGCAACCGATGTGAAAGTGAACAGAATTTCAGCACGTCAGAATGAGAACGATACCCTCTTCCCGCCAGCTTCTCCTTATAAGTCATCTCTTCTTCTTTCTCTCTACAGCCGCGAAGCATATACTCGGTGCCTACCAAGTGCTTGCTTTCGTGGTTTTCGTGAATTCGAACATGATCCGTTATGTTGTTGATGATTTCGGCAGGCAAGGTTTCCAGTTTGGTTTTCTGCTCCTCCATCTTGAATCTTCATGACCGGAACGATGCGTTGTGCCGGACGTATTTTTGGTTTGCTGTCGTGGCTGATGCAAGTGGCTTACAGAGGGCTGCAGACTGCCAAGATAAGCCGCAGGGTAGGCAACACTACCTTGTTGAAAAGCTACGGCTCATCAACAGGGTATCAAAGGAGCTGTTGAAACGCCCTAGAATGTTGTTCAACGTTGTGAATGTTCGTCCTATCGCTGATGCTGCATGACGCACGTGACTCTACATATGACGAATGCCCTAGGCCAGCTCTCAGTTCGGAATGGGTATCGGAATCGCTAGGCTCGATATCCCAACTGGTATCATCGGCATCTATATGACGATGCGGTGATGTCTGCTCAGCACAGCGATTTGCCTATAGACATTCGGCAGAAGTCAATGAAGCCATCCGCAGTTTCCGTGTGTGCTAAAGACAGTTGTGGTATATAAGCTACATAACATCGATTGCGGTATACGATGGTAATCAGATTTCCAATCACGCATACCAAACGCCATTTACACCTACATATTAACTTACACTTACACAATGCCGCTCGAAGTATCCCAAGAGCCCGGAGAGCCTGGTATCACCTTGAAGACGACAGCATCGGAAGGTGAAAAGCTGCCGGTCGACGAAGCTGCCAAAGTGTGTCACATCTTCGCTGAAACAGTGTTACAGCCGCCAGCCTTTCATCTCCATGTACTGACCATGCACCTCTTGCTTGGTCATTATCAACTCCAGGCCGAATCCAAGAAGAACCTCGCGGATGTTCAAAGCAAAGTTGAAATCGAGAACCAAGCGCCCGACCTGATCAGCGATCTTCATGGAGCAAACAAGAAGGGTTGATCGATGCAAGAGGATAAGACAGAACGCATCAGAGATAACCTGTAGGAACATACTGTGCAAGACCTAATAGTAATATCCGTTACAGCGTAGGCCAAAGTACCGCGTGCCGAAAAGTGAATCGATGTTTCCTTTTCAATTGATGACCGCCAGGTGATGCATCCGGCTATGCATCCGTACAGGCTAACGTGAGCTATATACTTCTGCTCCACTCTATGTAAATCCTCTCAAAGTATGGGATATCGTGGCGAAGTAGACGTTCTTGCAGACTCAGTCGGTGTTCATGCCGAAGGTGAAATCCCTGGAGACGTAGGCTGAAAGGCGAGCGTGTGTCCGAATTGGGTTCTTGTAGTTTTGATTCATCGTTTCGGAAAGGGAGCTGGAAAGGGAGCTGGAAAGGGCAGCTTCTCAACACTGCTTTCAGCCTTACGTCGTGTTGAAGTGCAACAACAGATGGTATAGACACCTACCTTGGATAAGAGAATTGTGCTGTTCAACCGTTTCAACCGTTCGCTTTGCAGATAGAAGCGCGCCAGGCCCGATCGCGCTTCATTGCAATGTCGGTGAGAGCAAGTCAACCAAGCCTTGCTTCATTTCTGTAGATTTCTCCTGTCAAACGTCTCGCTGAGTGAACCGACAGCTAAGCCATCTCAAAATGTCCCTCCCGAGCGCCGACAAATTGCAGAGCTTTGTGCTCAAAACGCTCGATTCGCAGGGCTCTGTTGCCAATTCGAGCGATCTCACCTTCACCCTAGAAAATGGACAGACAGTTACCTTTACCGAAGGAGAAACACAGACGTTGTTGAAGGGTGTACTGGATAGTCTTGCGTCAAGAGATGTGAGTAAATCCAGACGGAATGAACTCAGTCCGACTGACCAGGTTCGTCAATGCAGATGATCACGTATGAAATTCACACCACTTTTGATCATACACTGTCACCAGAAGGTTTGCAAATCGCCGCAAAGGGATCTCACGAAGCATTAGTATGGGCTGCATTGCCGTTGAAGGGACAGGGCGAGCCTATGGGTATCCCGGAGCTGAAGGTATGTCGGTGAACGGGAAAAGCAGTCTCGCATGCAGCTTGACACTCTTTCTCTCACTGCAGGAAGTCGTCGGTGATGAAACTACAAAAGTTGGGCAAGGAAAGGCATTCAAGAACAAGTGGATTACAAAAGAAGGATCAGGTTTCGTCAAGGCAGTAGGTCATGATTATGTTGCTTTGCTCTTTGGTGAAGGCACTGACAGTTATCTTGCGCCAGGTCGAGAGCATACAGGATACTACGCGGGCTGAGCTGGAGGAAGTCGCCAAGACAGGAACGCATTCTTCAGGGGAAAAGCTACTGGCAGAGCTCCGAAAGCGAAAGCTGATTGTGCAGAGGTATGTCGCTTCTGCGTAAATTCCATTTCGCTATTGCTGATAGTTTGGTTATAGGAAACACATTCACTACTCCATCGAAAAGGGTCCAGAATTCGCATTGGAAGTAAAGAAGCTGGAAACGGATTTGACTACCGACATGTTGAACAGCGGTGCATGGAAGAACATGTCGTACAAAAAGTATAACTTTAATGCTGCTGGTGCGCCTCCCGAGGGTGGAGCCCTGCATCCGTTGTTAAAGGTTCGAGAGGAGTTCAGGTCGATTTTCTTCGATATGGGGTGAGTGCAAGCCGTTTTCTTGTGACATATGAGTGGAACTCATAGGTCGACTCGATGTTACCTTCCAGTTTCACGGAAATGCCAACAAATAAGTTCGTCGAGAGTGCTTTCTGGAACTTCGATGCCATGTTCGTCCCGCAACAGCACCCTGCACGAGAAATGCAGGATACTTTCTACCTGAAGGGTGAGTTTGACTAAATCCGCTATGATTACCACCTTCTGATGCGTGTCTCCTCCCCTTTCAGAGCCGCAAGTATCGCAACCACCACCGCAGGAATACTTTGAGCGGGTCAAGAAGGTGCACGAAGTCGGAGGCTACGGCTCTATCGGATACCGAGCGCCCTTCTCAGAAGAAGAATCCAAAAAGCTGTTATTGCGAACACATACGACCGCCGTTTCGGCTGACATGCTGTACCGGATTGCCAACCAGGAAGGTGGTTTCAAGCCAGTGAAAATGTTCTCCATTGATAGAGTTTTCCGGTAAGTTGTGCCGTGCCAGTCTCTCGTTTGAAGCGAGGCTGATCGTTTTGGGTAATAGAAATGAAACACCGGATGCCACTCATCTTGCCGAATTTCACCAGGTTGAAGGTGTCATCGCCGATTACGATATCACCCTTGGTCACTTGATCGGTACGTCGATGTCAAGAGGAGAAAAGGTAGTCTAGATATTTATTTCGATCTCGCACTTTCGACAGCCATTTTGGAAGTCTTCATGAAGAAGGCTGGTCTTGGTAACAACTTGCGTTTCAAGCCAGGTACGCGAAATTCTACACAATCAATCTCTGCCTGCGACTTATCTTGCTCGTTATCATTCCTAGCTTACAACCCGTACACCGAGCCATCTGCCGAAGTTTTCTCGTACCACGAAGGTCTTGGCAAGTGGATAGAAGTCGGTAACGTAAGTAACCTTCGCACACCTCTCGCATCCACCCATGCTCATTGCTTGTGAATCTCGCTTCGCGCAGTCCGGTATGTTCCGAACAGAGTTCGTACAAGTCGCCGGTATCCCCGAAGGCGTTCGAGTGCTCGGTTTCGGTCTTTCCCTGGAACGACCTTTCCTGCTTCGGTAAGCTCAACTCAGCATCACATCACAACGCATTCAGCTAACTCATTGTGGTGCTTCTTTTTTCAAACAGGTACGCGATGAACGATATCCGTCAACTGGTAGGACACAAGTCAGATATCAACTTTATCAGGAATGCACCTGCTGTGCGGATGGACCGTGCATAGAGGATATTATTTTCGAGTTGTATGACGAGTCGGGGGGTGGTATGGATAACTATCATAGGATGAAGCATGACTGACAAGAGACGTGAGGTCGTCGCCTGCTTCAGACGTAGCAGCTGACATAGCGACATAGCGCCGACTTTCCAACAGCCGACAGTCCATAGGGATGGCAGGGGGATGAGGATAGCAAAAACCACGTCATTTTCTAGCTGCCCAGGCGATCGCCGTCGATGTCTCAGAATGTTCGTTCGCCTGCTTGCTACATTCTCCTTCGTGACCAGCTTCGTCCACTTCATGATCGCGGTATAGCTGCAGATAGTGTGACCAGCACCTCACGCAAAAACGACAAAACTTAGACGAACCATTTTAAGCAGAAAGGCGCGAAAACATTCCAGCAGAGGCGAAAACAGCAGAATCTGCGCAACATGTCGACTACTTTGTTGAGAAGCTACCGTTCTGTCCTAAGGGAGATCAACAGGAGTGTATGTATCCTGTCTTCCCTGCCTTATTCAACCTGCTTAGAAGCTAACGCTATACTCTGTACTGCTTTCGTGTCGTCTTTCCTTCATTTATCGTTTCTGTTTTCCTATAGTCGATCCACCCGCCACACAACCGTAATCAAGCAATAAAAGCTATGCTCCGTGACTTGTACGAGAAGCAAGCAACAGTTGCCGGAGACCTAAAACAGACGCTGGATACGACGAGTAAAGGTTTTGCGAGGGATATGATGGAGATGAAGGAATTCGTGAAAGCTCAGAGGACATACAACGTGAGTCGGAGTTCAGAGTCTTGCCTTGACCGGCTGGGCAGACGACAGCTAGTATGTATTCTGAAACTGACCACTGCTTTGTTTGCCCTATTTGAAAGGAACTACTGGTACGGTACAACCCACTACACGATATGACACCCGAGGAGCGAATAAAAGCGACCGCACGGCGTGTCGGGCTGGATAAGCCGGTGGAATACGTTGATGAGGATCCGACTGCCGATATCAAGAAGGAGTAGACGTTGACCGAGGACATTGGTCGGGAGAAGGGAAGCTCGAGGTGGATGTGCATTGCAGGGTGATGAGGCGCAACCGGTGGTCAGATACCGAGGTCGTTCCTTGAGGAAAAAAGTGGCTCTTTTTCGCTTCGAGATAGACGCTGTTCCGAGACCGTTTACGAAATACCTCCTTTGTGATCTTGTTCGCTGCTGGTATCGGAACATCCTGTACGTAGAGCCAAACCAGCGTGGTGGGAATACTGTATCATATGTATATCATGGGATTTTGAACCGAGCTGATACGTGCTTGATGCACTCTTCTGCTTTCAACGAACCTGTATCCGGCGTATATGTGTGGAAGGTTATCGTAACAGCGAAGTCAACATGACACGCAACATTGACTTAGCAGGGAAATAGGAAGTCACATATTCATATACTACGTTACTTACTACTGAAATAAAGGGGCGCGGAAGCAAAGGTGGTTGACTGTACGGGGCTCTCGGTGGAAGGCAGCCTAACTGAAGTCTTGATACTACGTGCATGCGGTATACTACTTGACCCGGTCTTCGCACTTCCAAGACCCAACAATCACGAAATGTTTTCATAATCGACAGTAAGAGGCAAACTTGTGTCTTTTGCAATGTCCGGCAACGGCAATCCTCCAGAATACCGCCAAGTGCCGTTCGTGCCTTCTGGTCTTGCGTAAGCCGTACTCTGGATTCCCTATTTGACCAATATACTGATCATCCTATCACTCAATAGCATAAGAGAACCACCACCATCATCTCAGTATCCACCGTCTCCAGCAAATGATTCGTTCCCTCATCATTCACATCCATTTGACAATCCACATATCCACCGTCACCAGACCAACTTGAACGCTCACCATCTCGTCGAGAGGCAGTCCCAGTCTCTCCGCTCCGCCGAATCTGGATCACTTGAAGGATCAGAGTCTCAGGAGACGCAAAGGGAGAAGCAGAGGCTCGTTCAGGGTTGGGCATTCAACAGCCAGCCACCGTCGCTGGGAGAAGTGCAAGGCGGTCGACGTTCAGGACCACCAGCAGAAATAGGAGCTCGTCAGTATGTCGAGCATCCGAGAATGATGCTTGTCGCTCGTCCGGGAATGGCACCCTATCCTGCATTCTACGGACCGGTACCTGGACCTTCGCATCAAGCATATCAAATCCACCAGCCTATACATCCGTATTATCAGCACCAGCAACACCAGCAACACCCCTTTCATCCGCACTATCCGCCGCCGAATGGCCACCAATCACCCTCGGATCCCTCGAATGCGAGGAACTGTAGCCCACATCAGCCAATGCAAGAGCATCGATTCCATCCTCTTGATCCAAATCATCCAATGAACCGCGATCTACGGGAAGGATACAACAGGATGGGTTCTCCTATGGCTATCGGCAATCTCGTCGGAGAATACAGCGACCCGAACCGCCGATCATCCTCGTCAGCAAGAATGGCACAGTCGCCTCGCAGAGAGGACCCGAGGGCTTCAATGAGAGCTTCAGGCAGTGGAACAATGATGGCGGGTCTTGCGGCCGGCATGGAATCGCCTGAACAGTCGATGAGGAGTTCTCGTGGGGATAGAGAGAGTCATGGAGATCATCATCATCAAAGTTACGCCTCGACTAGTCAACGCCCGCCGTTGGACTATGTGGCTGGTTTACCAGGCACACGCGGCGATGGATCTGACAGCTATTCCGGTCTGTATGCCAACTCGAGGCCTATTCCTTTACAAGGTCGCCAGGACAACCCAAGCCTTCATCGCGACAACGACATGCTATACCGAACGGAGGGGCACGCGGTGGCTCAGAGACCACAGCATCTGGAATCGCAAACGGCGAGATCAAGCGTTATCCCTGGTACACCATCGGAGCGATTTGAAGATAGCATGGACACGAGTCATGATGGACAGGACGAGCCACTCGATTCCCCCTCACGAGACTACGGACGAAGGTCGCTGGATACTACCGCTGGAGGGAGACGGGAAGGGTTAGCTTTGAATGGCTTAGTTTCCGCAGAGAGGTTCAGCACGGTGCCACATGGTGCACCGAAGATCAGCCCGCATCGACAGCGTTCGTCACCGTTTGGTACATCTCCTTCCCGCTCACAACGACCGACCGGGCTTCAACTTTCGCCAGATAACGAGTCAATGTCTCTTGAGGCGACACAAAGGGATGAAGCGCTTGTACGGTCTCCGACGAAGATTGTGACTCCTAATCGTCACGCTCAGCATTCGAAATCACCGCCGAAAGCTATCAGTCATCCGACCTCGCCGCGTCTGCCACGACCTGCTTTGACATCGGGACCTATAAATGACCCTGAAGACGACACGTTTATCGGCGTAGACGATCGCAAAGTCGCGCTGCAGAAACGGTCAAATGTCGAGATCGATAATCACATGAACGGCCTCGCCGGTATTGCTAACATCGAAACCAACAGTCCTACGAAGCGGAAGAAAGCGGGCTCGAACGAGAACGGGACTAGCAAGGCGGGTGTACTCTCGTCGGGTGATCTTGCAGAGAAGAAAACGCCAGGACGAGGAGAACTGCATAATCGGAAACCTCTTGCGATCGTCAGCATGCCCAAAACGGACCCAACGACAAGTAAACCAACGAAATCGCCATCCAAGAAGCAGAAAACGTCCCATCCTTCTATTCCGGCGGAAACTCCGGCTGAAGAGGATGGCCCACCGCCAGTCCGGAAAGATCTGTTTCTCAGTGTCGACAGCAGTGATACACTGCCATCAGAGGTTTCCGACCCTTCCTCCAGGAGAATCGCTCCATACAGAAGACTAGGTAAAACTTCTGCTGCTGGATCTACGGTGTCGCTCTATGGTACTACGGTCCCTGCGGCGGTTAGTTTGGAAGGGATTGAAGCGTTTGAGAATCGCGGGGAGGTGGTCATACCAGCCGAACGCGACTCCGACAATCTCGAAGCTCGCCAGGATACTGCTGCGGTTGAAGTAATCGAGGACAAGCAGCCTGAGGCATCGGACCCGTATCTGAATTCTCCGACACGCAAAGGCAAGGGGAAGAGAGGCAGTGATGCTAGCCTTACGCCAATTTCATCCTCTGAAGAGGATGAACCAACAGTACACTCGCTTGTTATGCCTTCGCCGTCTCGGTCAAACAAGAAACCCGTCAAGACGTGCAAGAGCCCGAGCAGACAGAAGAGACGCAGGTCATCCAGCAAATCTGGATCCGTGGTTGCGGAAGTGGAGGGGAATGACAGCGATGCGGAGAATTTACAGCGTAACACTAAATCAGCAAAGAGACAGGGTCGTACCGCGAGGAAGATCATGTCCCCCACAATGTCGCCTGTACCCGTTCGCCGACCTGTGAAACCCGTCACGCCAAGCCAGAGTACAACAGATTCTCTCTCAGATGTCCCAACGGAAGAGCCTGAAGAGTGGGATGCCTTACCACTGCCTTTGTTGAAGGACGATCCTAGGGATCAAGATTTCAGACCAGCTGGTCATTCCCAGGCCCAAGGCAGTCCACATCGAAAGATAGGCACAAGACGCGAGTCTACGACAAATCTACCGGCACATCGTGCAAAGAGGGTGTTTGCAAGATGGGATGGAAGCTTTTATCCTGGAAACTTGATCGGCAAGAACAAGAAGAAATACGCGGGGCTTTTCGACGATGGCGAGGATTTCAAGCTTGGTATAGAGGACCTTCGACAGTGCATCTTCCACAAGGGTGATTCGATCTCCATAGCGAAGCAAACTACTCCGAAGCTACCAGTAAGCGGATCACTGGAAGTCATGGGTACCGTCGATCCCAACGTGGATATAACAGAACCTCTGATGCCCGAAGACAAGCTTGTCGTACGAGCGAATAACGGAAAGGATTACGAAATAGCCGTCAAGTATTGCATTTTCGAGGACGATCAAGAGGACGTGCTGGATAATCGAGAATTCGACGAAGCAATTCTGGATATTATCTGCGGTACGTCTACCCCTGATGGCGATATACCGAAGAAATCCACACGCGCTGGAAAGGCCGTTGCAGTAGAAAAGCCCAGAAAAGAGCTTCGGAGCGCTTTGCAAAAACCTCTTCGTTCTGAATCTCGCTCGGATCGTGTAAAGCCCTTGTACGATTTTGCCTTTGTCATCTCGGCCATTCACGTCTCAGACACTAGCGAAAAGAAAGCCCTCAAAGCCAAGATCGTCGGTGCGGGTGGCCGGGTGATGGATGATTTCTATGAGTTTTACCCGAAATGCAAGGGCGAGCGATTTGGATCGAACGATATCGCTCTCGCAAAGCACTACCACAACTTGAACGGCATCTTTCTGCTGGTCTTGCCGCCTAAAGAGCACAAGTCGCCTTTTCTTACCGAAAAGTACATGATGGCTTTGGCGCTGGGCATTCCCTGCCTCTCTGCTACTTACATCGATGAGCTGTTGGACCCAGACGAGGTATGTACTGTTTAAACTCGTCTCCGCAGTGGTGCTTACTTGCCGTCTTCGTAGACTGTGACCTGGCATTCATTCCTGCTATCTGCGGGCGTCTCACATCAACTGAAAGGCGAGGTCTCACAGATTGTTGATCCCCGCACTGGAGAAGGCCCCGAACATCTTATCAAAAAGATTGATTGTGAGACCGTCGTGAGACGTCCTTTCAACGGTCGTTCATTTCTGATCGCGACGGGCGTCAAAGTGAGTGATTACCTCGTTGAAGTATCCGCTGCCTACCTAATCCGGTTAGCATCTCCAGGATGTCATGCGTTATATTTGTTCGATGATGGGCGCGTCTTTAGTGTTGGTAGCCGAGTCAAAATCCCGCACCCGAAAGGCAGCTTCTGTCACACCAGACGTCGTCAGCGAGATTCCGAGTGATCAGACTTCGACCGACGTGGATTATATTATCGTCTCGGATGTGACGACCGAAGACAAGATCGACAAGAATCTCGCTGGCAAGACTTGCAACGTTGAATGGGTCAAGCAATGCTTGGTGCGTGTCAACAGAGCTTGTTCGACGAGTTTGTCGCTTATCGTTTGTGTTCCACAACAGATTATGGGCAAACTTTACCCACCCTCGCTCATGCAGAAGGAGAAGCTAGTGATCAAGACGGAGGGCGATTGACAGAAATAAAGCATTCTTCATCACACCAGTCCCAATAGCCAGCGACCCTGTAGGTTGAAACTTTGTTTTTGCATCAGATGTTGGCGCTGACAGCTCGCTTTGCCAACAGCGACGGTCTTTGCCTCTTCTGCCCTATTTTGCAAGTGTAGTACACCTTGTTATGCATGGGTCACTCGCATTTCGGTGCTAGCATCATGATCTGACAATTGAACATACGCTGCATAGCAATCACCATACATTTATGATCATCTATGCGCTACATCTCTTGAACCTAAAGTAAATGAACTTTCTCAAGCGGCCTTGACCAACTTCAATACATTTTCGTATGCCATTTCCGCGCACTCGTCGGGCGACTTTGAGATGTCGACGATGCAACAATCCGGTTCGTCCGAAGGGTCCTCTAATGTAGCCAACTGACTCTCCAACATCTATGCCAGACGTCATATTCCCGTTAGCGGACATCGTTGGTTGCGTTTTCCTGAGAAATGCTCACCTGAGCGCCCATAAAGTGCCCCTTTCGCTTAGAGATTCTGTCGGTTAGAAGCTCCTTGCTGCCCTTGCAATACACAAAGTATGTGTCCAAACGGGCCGTTGCGGCTTTATGCGTGTTGTCCACCCCAGACAGTTCAGGAGCGGCATTTGGCTGCGTTGAGAGTGTGTATTAGCATTGGGCTCTGCAAGTCTTGGATGGCAACTCACCAAATCGCTTTCCTGTGGTGGCTGGGCTTCCACGTTGCCCCTTAAAATTTCTCGATACCATTTCTTCAACGCTGAGCAAGCGATAATAACCGCCGGACGCTTCAGACTCGCTCTAACATGATGCGCATCATCCTTCCCTGCATTCCTCCATTTCCAGCCTTCTCCGAATTCGTATTCTGCCATCTCCGCGATACTCTCATCCCCAGCCAGATCCTCTACGCCACCCGATGCATCGATTCCGGCATAGTTTCGTTCTGCACGGACCCATTCTTCTCGGCATACCCTCTCCGCGGTCGCTCGGATCAAGGCGAGCCATGGGAGACGATCAGCGTCGGTGAGAGGTGTACCAACTGACATTTTTGCAACGTTGGACTTGGGATGTAGGGAGTCGCCGTCAATGAAGGGGATAGAAAGGGCCTTGGAAAGAGAAAGACCGATAGTTGATTTTCCGCTAGAAAAGGGCGGAGATTAGCATCAACGTTTGCAAACAAACTGGAAAACTATGTACCAGGAGGCGGGGCCCTGACAACAGGATACAATCAGCATCTAATGATACGCATGCCAAGTAGGACGTACTCACCATGACAATAATCAACGCCGGTCGAGGTGAACCGGAAGGCACAGTCAACCCGAAACCCGCTTCATCCAACAACTCTTCCTCTTGTTCCTCCACAACCATTCGTCGAGCCTCTTCTACATCTTCAGGCTGAGCGACATCATCTTCCGAGGATCCGTTTGATGTTGGTAAAGGTCGGGAAGATGGAGAATTCGAGAATGTGAGAGCGAGGAAGGATGAAAGTAGGAATATGGCGGTTCGGGCCGAAGAGAAGACCGCGGACGGTGCTGCTGTCGAGGAACCTGCAATAGGTACGGGGGGGACCGCTGACATGTCGCGAGGTTGATGATAGGTAAAATGATAACGGTGAAAGAGTTGTTGTAGAAGTTGTATGATCTGCGAAGACGAGACGAGACTTTGACGGTCAAAATGAGTTAGGGCTATTTATTTATTCGCTCGACAGCTCCCTCGACGTTCCACAGTGGCAGCCAATATGCGATCGACCCGGCCTCGGAAGTTTCGGACCGAACACGATTCTGGGTACAACTTGTGGACAGGTCGTACAGCGATAACGATAGTATGCAAGCCACCACAGAACCTGGCAGAGATGTCGTTGCAGCTGGTAAACTTCTATTTTCTTCTTCTATTCTAGAGAGATTTCCTTCAATACATTGCATGTGTATGGATTGTACATGTAGGTCGAGCAAAAAAACCTTGTGAGATTCGAGATAAGCTTTATAGAATGATGCGATGCCGTTTCCTGAGAGTGATCATCGTAGAGAGTCGAGATTGGTCATATACTCCTGCCAATGATTACTTCTTGGGAACTTCCAGGCCACCGAGTTCCACAGCAAAGGCAATAGCGAGCTTCGAGAACCTATATCGTGGAAGACACAAGGTTGTAACGTCAATCTGTGAAGAAAGTACATCATCAAACAATAAACGACATACTGCTGCATATGGTCAAAGCTGAATTCAGGGTGCTCGATGGTATCACCGGAAGAATGAATAGCGTGGTTGGAATCCTCGAATGTAGATTCTAGATGGCCGGTCGATACGCAACAGAGTAATTTCAGCATGCGGCCTTTGCCATGCATGATACGAGACGACGTACCGATAGAGAAAGCGGACTGGTAGCCAGCCTTTGACCACGAGGCGTGACTGTCATCGGAAAAGGATGTCAGAAATTAAAGAATGAAGGCGACTTGTGCGAAAACTTACTCGGAACAGGCGTAGCCGCATTTGGTAGAGACCGCGGGTATATCACCTGGGGGAAAGCGCAATGGAGGCAATTTAATCAAACTGCCATGGGAAAACGAATGAACGATGGGCGGTGGTCTTACAGTACTCGTGCACGGCTGCGGCGATGAATTCGGTCAAACTGAAACAAGAGAGAACATGTCAGAATGCGATCGCGGGAACTGCAAAGAGGGAGCAAAGAATCGCTCACGCAGGATCAACGAAATCGGTAATCACACCAATCACTTCCTTGGTGTCCTTTTTGACCCACGCTACACACACAACACGAAAACGTGGCCGAATCAGCGCCTCCACCCCCCATGCTCAGCGCAACACCACCGGATACGTACCGGTCATATCCATCTGAATCATCCCCTTGACATCGACCTTGTCCTCCTCGTAAACCTTGGCAACAGCTTGACTACCCAAAAGACCTCCTTCCTCTGCCGAGTACCAGTGAAATTCGACGGCCGAGTTGGTGGGTTTGTAGTGCGAGGCAGCGAGGACTCGGAATGCGTCTAGGATGGAGGTTGTGCCGGATCCGTCATCGTCGGCTTCAATTGTCAAACAGGATGTCAGGTGTACGGAGCGAAAGACGAGTGAGAGGAAGGGACGTACCTCCAGGAGCAGGCAAGAACGGCCACATGTTCGCACTATCCTGGTGGGCACCGATAATCACAACACTATCCTTCTTCTTCTTCTCGCCATCCTTGTTCTTGCTGGTCTTCAACTTGGTCTCGTGCGCGGTAGGGATTCGGGCAACGATACTGTTCTGGCCCCACGAATGGGCGTGTTCTTTGATGGTGATGTGCGGGTTGGATTGTGCGTACTACATAGTGCAGATGAAAGAGAGTGAGTCACGGGGAAGGAACGGTGGTGTAGAAAACGGAACGTCGAGCAACTCACCTCCTTGATCTTGCTCAACAACCACTGCTGGCTCTGTTTCCCCGTTTCAGAGCGGTAGTATCGAGTTCGGAAGCCAGAGAACTTGATCAAGTTTGCCTTCATGATATCCGTGGACAGCTTGGGGTAGAAGTGGGAAGTGGTGTATGCGTGGGTGGACGAGTTGCTTGATGGTTGTGGGTAGGCTGAATTGTGGCGGGAGGCGCAGAGCGTATGGAAAGTCTTGTGAGCTGGATGGATATCAGGGTAAGGGATCGAACGTACTGTAGAGCTTCTTTGCACCTCCGCCGGGAGAAAGCATGTTTGCCATACCGAGAGTAGGAGAATCGGTGCTGTCATGAAGATAGAAGCCATGTCAATGCCGTTGCGAGGGTGGCAATCGGATGACCAAACATTCCTCAGAGGATGAGAACAACTCCCAGGCTGTTTGACTCACATGTCCATAAACTTCCATCCCTTGGTCTTCAAGATGATCTTATCATACTCTGTCACCCACTTGACCTCCTCCTCGGTCTCGCCGGGACGTTGAATCGAAATCAACCTCATCTCATCCAAATCCCATCCTTTGTAATCCTTCATATGTGCCTCCATCTCCGCAAGAACATCGGGAGCGAATCCGTCCTCGAGTACTGCATATTCGGAGAAATCAGAGGGTGTGTTGGAGAGACGGAGGGAAGGATGGGGGTTGACGTCGATTTCGTGGAAGGCGGCGGCAGGAGCGTGGTGTTTAGGAGGTTGAGGGATTGTGAGCGCCGATGAGACGGAGAGGGCTGCCAGGATGGCGACGAGGCATGATGTTGGTAGCATTGTTGATACGTGGATGTAGATAAGGTGTTTGTCCACGGATAGGGTAGGTTTGAGCAGGATCAGAGTTTGTAAAGGATGAGGGACGATGATGATATCGTCAAAGATCCAAGCCATGCTTGCCCATTCCGGCGATGTCCGGGAAATCGGGAACAAATCTCCTCACCTCCTAACCTCTCTGTAGCTCGCCCGCGGACCTAGGTCGTTCTTCTCCTGGCTCAAGATTATGGCCTACCGGTTCACTGAATTTGTATTGGCCCAGGATACGAATGTCAATAGTATCTTCTCGTACGCTTCGGCTTTCCATTTGTTTCGGACTCCGCTCTTCAACGATTCTCTCACGCCCATCATGGATACCCCTTATACAACTGTGGTCAGTCTAGGCCCGGTCATCATTCTAGCACGGACCTGCTGCATTTCAACATCTTCGTCTTCACTGGATATTTGATTTTGCCGCCGCCATCGTCCAAGCCACTTCCTCCTTTTCAGTCGCCCTTGCCTGTGGCTTGTGACTCGACTCTCCATTTATGCTCCGGAACGTCCGAACGTCCCGACAATCAACACTGCATACAGCGCGACTTTCTCAAGACACTTTTCCCACAAACCCGCATGCTTTACCAGTACACACTGAACATTCGCCCAGCTTGCTCTTTGACACAACGATTTCACGATGCGGAAACGCAAGCCGGCTGTTGGGCCTTTCCGGACAACAAGGTACTGCTGTGTTTCAGTATTAATAGTTGTATTTTGCTACTTGCAACCCGAGATCATATCTACGCGCACTGCGACGCTCATTGGCTAGCTGGAGCTGCGCAGCTGTCCTAGTCGCGACACTGCAAGAGCTTGAACGCTCTGTGATGATTAGAGGCCTTGACCGAAAGGCAAGATGAGCCATGCGTATTTTTTACGTGGCATGGTGGGCTTGAACGATTCTATCGTACAAGAGTCATCATGTCTAGACACCATATGATGATGGACTAACATCAGACTGATGCTTCGTTGCGCATGATACAAAGTTACTAGATTGACATGCACATTCCAAGCACTTTTTCGCGAACCCTCACTGCCGATCATCCATCTACACAGCCCAAGTTCCCGCTTCCCCTCGCTACTGCGCAACCAACACATCCAAATACCGCAACGACCCATACCCGCGCTCCTGCAAACCGGCCCTCATCTGATCGTACGCATCCCACCACCATCCATGGGTAACAGCATCCGCCTGCTCGGCCGGCAGACCCAACTCTTCATCCCGGATCTCGAGGAACGGCCCCGGGGTGCACTTGTACCGCGATGTCGGGTTGATGGGTTGATCCACCGGGTTCGCCGCTGGGGATCTTTCTGCGTTGTCTTGTTGTGAGGAATGATCGTCCTCCCCCTCCGCCTGGTGGTGGTGCGCGTGTTTAAGCGCAGGTCGTCGTTTCCACGGTTTATCACAGATATAATGAACGTTCCGAACTTGATCATCCCTCCAGAAATTCCCATGCCAGTACCGCATCGTCTTTAACGCATTGTAACACCACGGCAGCGCCTGCCATTTGCCTTGGAAGACATGGGCGAGCGCGTCCTGGTCCGGGAACATCCAGCTTGCGATCAAATCCTGCTCCTCTGGCTTTTCCGAAGCGAGTAGGCTGGTGATTCGGTTCATCGTGACCCGCGAGGGAGTGAGGACGACGAGACCCGAGTTGAGGAGCGTGTGTGGGTTCGGAGTGGCTGAGGGTTGAACGGGTGAGAGGAGAGCGTCTGGGTGGGACGTGGGTGTATACGCGCAGTTTTCCCGTGTCCTAGACCATTTCAGAGGGGTAAACCATCAGCGTCACTTGTCGGGCACTGGGACTCGGGGACTCACCAGTCTGCGGGCGCCCAGCTGCTCTTGTCGAGGTTACAGACGCATGCGTGGTTACACGCGATCATGTCTTTGGGTAAAGGCATATGGAACAACTCGTCCATGGATTGTCGGATCATCATATCCCCGTCAATGAGGATGAGGCGCTGTCGGGGGTGTTCAATGGGTTAGTTATGTGGGGCAGGAAAAGGTGTTGTATTTGCCTTTTGTAGTGGTCTGATGGACCGATGGGGGTGGGTGAGAGCTTACGCCAGGCATAGTGTGAACTGTGACTTTGGAGCGACCCATTCGCGAACCAACGTGGCCTACCGCATCAGACCAATTAGGGTGGTTCCGCCGCTCCTCCGGAACGCTAATCTCCCCGGCCGACCGCGAGTCCTTGTAAACTCGAGCTTCAACCCACCTTTAATCCCTCTGAAGCGTCGTGCCTCCCGTCTCCTGGCCCCTTGTGTGCTTCCTGTTGATATCCCCTGAACTCAGGTCAAGCGATTCCATCCCACGCAACGTCCAGCCGCCGTAACCTCTCGCACGCACGCACGCACGCACGCACGGACGCAATCCATTCTTCTCGGCGCACTACCAACCAAACCCTGCTGCCCACACTCAGACCCTCCACGTTGAGGACTCACCTCAAACTCATCAAATTCCCAAACCCTCAACTTTGTCCACGTATCGACAAACCGTTCCGCGATGATCGTGACCTTGCCCCGCGGAACCAACGGCTGAACGATCCTGACCTCCAATCCAGCTTGTTCAAGCGCATTTATACATTCCCGTGGAAGCGCAGGGTTTACAGCGACGATCAGGGGGTAGGCGGAACCTGGGCCGCCGGTTGTGGGGTTGCGGAGGGAGTGGGCGAGGAGGAGGATGCCTGGGAGGTAGGAGGGTGATGTGAGGAGGAAAGTAACGTATGCGCATTTCTTGGCGGGTGAGGTTGCTGCTGCTCCTGCTGAGCGGGTGATTGCTGTTGGGGAAGTCATGTTGGCTGGAGTAACGATAGAATGTGACTCTATACGGTAGGGGGAAGACATAAAACTATAAACTGGACAACTGGAGGTGAGTGGAGGCCCAGATCGGCGATCTTGGCTCAAGTCACGTGATAAGGGGGTCACTCTGAAACATGAGTCATACAAGTATAAACTGGTGGTGAGCAACTGCTGATCAAAGGGAAACGCAACCTCGGATTTCTTTATTTTATCGTCTTGCCATCTTTTTAATTATAGACTCCACTTACTTGCCATCCTCGAAACACCAACAATCATGACATTTCTCGACCTCCCACCAGAGATCATGGACCTCATCGCCACTTTCCTCCTCCACATCGACCTCCTAGCCACTCCAATCCAAGTAATAACAGACGAAACACCCGTCTCCACCTCGTCAGATTCCAATAACGCTACTTTGCCGCGATTCCCTGACGACGATGCCGGAATAACAAAAAGCACTTCCGGTCCCTTACCCGCCTTTTCCAACATCTCCAGCTTGTCAAGCACGTGTCGACAGATTCGGAGTAATCTGTTTACATCGAGGGAATGGAGAGGTATCGTGGTGAAATATGACGGAGTGAGCCATGAACGATCAGACCGAATAAGTCCGTTTTTGATGGCGTCGGTAAAGTACGTCACCACGTCCGCTACCACCCCTCAAACCCGAACAAGACGGGGGCACACCCACACCACACTAACCATTGGCCCTCGCCTTTGACAGAAAACTCGGCCTCATCTCGCAAAGCGACTCTCCCCCTCTCACAAAACCCAACAAACGCCTCCCGGGGATCGGTGATATCCTATCCCCCTACACGGCGCTCAACGACCTAGAAATCTCATGGAACCTGCTACCCTCGACCGACCTCCGTATCCAAGCGATGGAAGCAGCAGCCCTGGCCTTGCCTGCGATCAAGTACGACCTAAGGTATTCCCGTGCGTGCGTATTGGCCTTGTTGGAGAGGTTACATATCCGGCTAAGCTCGCCCAAGAGTGTTTTTATCGATTCCCTGAGAGCGGATACGTTGGCTCAGCAATTCGATCTGATACTGCAGCAGTTTGATATGCCGTTCTTGCGACACTTGGAGGTCTCGCAGTGTTTTGTCGGAATGTTGGATATGGTCAAGAGGCAGTGGGTGCAGTTGTTGAAGAGTATTCCTGTCGGTGCAGGGGATTGGCCGAGTTTGGAGTCGGTAAAGGTGTGTGTGCATGTTCCTTATCGGTTTTACATTGATGCAGAAGCCGAAGCAGGGATCGCGATCTGGGTAAGCCTCCTCTCCATGTCCGTCCATATCCATACCCATATAACACGTTCGTAGCAACCAAACATTTCCTCGCCCCCCTCGCCCCCCCTGCGCCTGCGTGTTGGAATAGGAACCTCTGTTGAAAGCGATCATTACCCATTTCTCTCGAACCAAGAACCCATCACCGAGGATAACAATCATCCTCCAGTTCTCATTCTGCACGCACTTGACTCCGGACCCATTCACCAGCACCGGCACCAGCAGCACGGGGCATCAAGGCGCAGCAGAGACACAGCATTACACACCACGAGAACAAATCGCTCCGTCAAGGGAAACAATACAAGCGTTCATCGATGAGCTGCCGACAACCGGTCCCGATCGAGCGGCCGGGGTGGCGTTCTGTTTACAAGTACGTGGTGCTTGTGCGCCTGATAATACGGATTTCAAGACATTGGTACGGGCGACTTATACACCGCTCATACATGACGACAACGTGCCCACACAAGCAGCAGCAGCAGCAGCATCTGGTGCGGCGGGAGCGACGACGACGACGACGACGACCACGAGGACAACAGAGGAACCCGCTCTTGAATTCGAAACGTACCAAGAAAACATTGATCGTCTACACGCCGCGACAGTCCGACCACGAACGGACGGTGAAGCCCCCTCCACAGGTCCGGGGGGTGCTGTCCCCGGTCTGGGAGTGGGTTTGGGTTTAGGCGCAGGAGCGGGAGCCGCGAGATTAGGGGGAATAGAAATCCGAGCGGTAGACGCGTTTCGTCGTCGTGCTCCCGCGGGGATGGTGTTTGGCGCCGGTGGTGCGGGGGTGTTTATGATGTAGTGCAAGTAGTGGGTGGGGTCGGGGCATCGGTTGGTGCGGAGAGCTGTACAGGATGAGAGATGTTTCTTGAGCTGGGGTGGTGCTTGTTGTTTTCGAGATCTTGATGGAAAGTTTGACAGGGTGTAAATAGCGCGTAATCTCACCGCAAGCAACAGAATAATGCACCAGTTGGATCCAGTGTTTTACTGGGTCTTGTAGCGTTGGACGTCGGTGGTTCATTTTGAAAGTGCGCATTCACTGCAGGGGAATACGTGCGATATACGAACTCACGCGAGTCAACGTTTGAGGAGACGTCTTTAGCAGCAGCCGTTACGAGAGGCAGATGAGAGGAGATGTGCAGTCGAACTCATCAAGGGACCCATGTTGCGCTCATCAATTGACCACCGATGTGACATGCCACGAAAGGACAGAACAGCGACACTTGGGACCGAACGACAAAGGAAAGCAGCCGGGACCAGCTAGGCTCGTTGATAGGGATAAATAAAGATCAAGGCGTCATCGCCAACACGGGGAAACAAAAAAAAAGAGCAAGAAACGCAAGCACAAACGCGAGCGCCGCCCGCCAACACAAGAAAAGACGGTGTGTTTCTACAACTGACTCCTACCCGTCCCCTCGTTCGAACGTGTGAGACCCCCCGAAAAAAACCCGCTGCTTCTTGCTCCCCTCTTGCTTTCCATGCAGAACAAACTACGACCTTGCCAGCCAGGACGAACAGTTCCCACTCGCGAGCTCCCCAACCCGTTTTTTGGTGACAATGTGGTTGTTATCTCCGCCCTGTTTGTACACCCGGACGTATTCAACGCCTTCTGCTCTACGCCAGATGTTCATCCAATATCGCACCCTTTTCTTCCGGCCGGGGTTTGATACCAATTCTACTCCAACGCACGCCTTCCTCGCACTCGTCATCCGACCAGTCTCTCCTCACAGCTTCCTCCGCTTTTTTCGGTGTGATGGGGTGTGATGGTGAGACTTAGAACTTGAGTTCGTGGACTCGGTCACCCTTGGAGAGGGACCAAGGGGTTCGGAGGTACTTGGCGAGGTTGTCAACCTTCTTGATGTTGGACAACAAGGCGGCGTCGATGGTCTGTGCGGAAAGAACGTCCAAGGATTAGTTCCCAGTTCCCTCTTGATGTGCTTCTGCGCCCGACTGACCTTTTGCTCAGACTTCCTGTCGTCGGACAAGAGCTTCTTCTCCTGACCTTCACCGAAGAACTCCTGCTCCTTGGACTCCTTACCGGCAGACTTTGCCTTGGTAAAGTACGCATCGTTGACGGATTCAGGGACCTGAACACCGGCCAAATCAACCTTGGTGGAAGTAGCGATCACATAAGCCTGTCCGACTCGTCGCATGGGAACACCGTTCAATCGGAAAGGACCCGAGACGAGGAGCAAGCCGGAATCGAGCTGCTTCAAGAAGACGACTCGCTTTCCTCGGAATCGACCGGCGAGGAGGATGAGGACGGTTCCCGGGGTGATGGAAGTTCGGAGTTGGGTCTTGCCGACGGTCTTTCGGCTGACCTTGGGCTTGGCAACATCCTCGGCCTACACACGCATCACAACGAAAAACACCCTTCAGCCGCTATCCTCCGCACACCTCAATCGTCGCACTTACAGGGTAGAACTTTCCGTTCTTCTTGATTCCAGCCTTCTTTTCAGGGGCAGCGTGTACCTCCTTGGTAGCGGCGGTAGTGCTGGTCTTCATTCCCTTGAAGAGACCTCGCTTGGCGAAGACGGCGGATCGCGAGTGTCGACCAACGTGGGGAGCGAGTTCAGAGTTTCGGGCCATCTGAGAGAGAGAGGGGTGGAAAACGAGTCAATACCATTGTTTTTCTGCACGTCTCTTTTCCCTTCCGAGTGTATCCCATCCTTGCTCCTGCCTATTCCGTGTGTTGTCCTCCTTTCCGGCTTGTGTGCTGATTGTCGTGTTGTCGTCCGGCAACAAATGTCCCTCTCAATGTCTCTCCTGATCAAACTCCCGATTCCATCAAACCCATCCAATACTCCTCTGTCCCTCTCTTCTTCTCTCTCTCCTGTATCCAATCATCTCTCTCCGACCATATTCCACCGCTTTCCAAAAAAAATCCACGGCGGAACGAACCGAACTAACCTTTGCTCTTGAGAAACGAAAAGGGTTTGACTTGAAGACGAAGAGTGTCGGGGGTGAAGCCAAAAAGAACCAAGCCGCACTTTGAGAAGAGGCTGAAGGGGTCGGCTAGGCAGAAAGCTGAGATGACGACAACGACGACGACGACGAGACCGGTGACGGCGACGGTGCCGACGGTGAGGACGGGCCTGAGCCGGGTGCGACTAGCAGAGGGGTTGGTAGGTGGTGACCAGAGAAGCGCGCGGGAGAGGCGTTAGATGGTCTCTGGCTGGTGCGCTAGACAGAAAGGGGACAGAGTAGGCGAGAATTTTACTTCGAATCTTGGATAGATCATGAACTTTTGCTATTTTGTCATTTCTCGAGTGTCAGTCGTGTTTCAGCAGTCGTTTCAGGTTGTGTATCATGCGAGCTCGACTTCTTTCGGCAGGTCAGCGAGGTTGACCGAAGCTGCGTATGTCATCATAGATTGGCCGAGCATCTGTCTCCTGTGCCAACTGTCATACATATTCTGAACATATCTAGCAAGAGCTACTGCTTTTTCCGAGTATGATAGCAGGTCGATGATGGCATGACGACCTCCTTGAAGAGACAGCGCCCCTTTCGAGAGTGCTCTCCAATCCACTTCCTCCTGGCCAAGTCTGAGAATTCTGGAAAGATGAAGACGTAAAAATATCCTCCGAAGGAGCAAGTATGACAGATTGGAGGGCCATCTAACACGTCTTATGACATGATGAACGGTCGATTCTTAGGAACGGTGTAGCTCCTACACTGTCAGTGCTCCTTGGTCTGCTCTATGCATCCAGGTTCATTTCGATTGGCGAGGCAGCTCAATGTCAGCTTAACGATCATGTCAATCTACTCTTGTCTTGCTAGTCTCATGTCAAAATTGAAGAATATAGAAGCAATGCGTTTGTTTACTTTGTCATTTCGAGCGATCGCGGTCAACGAACGGTTCACTACAGCTAATCTTCGCTCTTCCTTGTTTGCCTTCCCTCTCATCATGAACGCAACTTACTTTTTCACCTATTCCTCTAATCTAGTCCATCCAAACCGACCAAAAAACACACCTTCATGCCAGCTCTACAAACATCAACACCAACACCACCAACCACCCGAATCCCCTCCAAACGCCCAGCAGCGCAAGACCCCAATATGCACCCGTCCAAAAAACAGCGGCTGGATGTACTACCTTCCCCTACAGGCGGCAGTCAAGCACGAGGAGGGAAGGGCGGGGTTATACCGTTTGGGAAAGGCGTAGGAGCAGCAAGAAAATTCGGTGAAGCGGTGGTGGTTGCTGGGAATGGTGGAGGTGCTAGGAAGATAGGAGGCGGAGGAGGGAAGAAGAAGGGGTTGATCCCTACTGCTCCTTCTACCAACAACCAACCCTCATCAGCTGGCGTCAAGACCGTTGCTGAAGCGACCACAGGAACAGTGTTGGAGAGGAAGGAGATGGACAAGTCGGTCGTGCCAATGGAAAAGACAAAGACGGGCAGCAAGGTCCATGCTCCTACACCGATACCAGCGGCGGATGCTGCTCCAGTAGAGGAAGCTGTACTATCGCGATCTGGAGCTGCTAAACCGTCGATGACGAAATCGACAACGACAAGAAAAGTGAAAACGAAACCAACAGAGACAAACATCAAGAACCCTCAAACCAACAACACCACCACCACAGGCAGCAGCAGCACCAAAAAACTCATCACTTCCCGCCGTATGCCACCCCAAAAACCACTTGAACTTGCAACAACCACCTACTCAAACTCCGGCCAAGCAACCTTCGGCCGACCGAAAGCCGCCTCTGGGTCCAACCCGACCCGCGAAATCGAAGGCCGGAACGTGGTGTTTGTAACCCGGAAAACAGGGTTGGGTAGTTATATGCGCAGATGCAAGGCTCTGTTAGTGGATGAAGGGTACGTCCTGCCTTCCTCTCACCAAAGACACTGCTTTGGCGTGTAGCGACGACGTGTGCTGATTTTTGTGTGCGGTATGAAGGATGAACGAACTCACCCTCCACGCGCTCTGCGTTGCGATTCCGCACGCTGTGATGCTGCTCTACGCGCTTGTCGATATCTTGCCCTACCCGCGACGGTTTATACATCACGAGATACGGACGGAGAGTGTGGCTTGTTTGGATGAGATGGTGTTTGTCAGTCGGGAGGAGCAAAAGGCTGGGAAGGGAGGTGGTGGGAACGGGAATGGGAAGGGGAAGGGGAAGGAGGGAGGAAAGGCGTTTAGTATTTTCGAAGAGGATGAGGGTGGTTTGAAAAGTCGTACAAAGGTGAGTCTCCTACGCACGTGTCAAGCACACTGCGTATCTGATAGCGGTGAGGAATGGTAGTCTGGTATCCGTATCACCATACGAATCGGAAAAGGCGCTCGTACCTCCGTCGAAGAACACGCCGCTCCTTTCACCACCAGTACTACATCAACAACCACGAGCGGGGGAACCAAACGCCCAGCACGTCCAAACAACGTCCAACGCGCTGCCAAACGTTCTGCTGCAGCCGAGAACGATGTGATGGAACAGACGCAGATGGTGGGAGGGAAGGGAAAGCCAGCACAGAAACGTACGAGGACGCGGCAGGAGGAAGAGGAGAGTATGAATGAGGTCGTTGTTGGTCCGCCTGTTGTTGTTGCTGCTGCTGCTGCCGTTTCCGCGCCTGTGGCGGCTGAGGCTGCGGCTGGTGGAGCAAGGAAACCGGCTGTCGTGGGTAAGAAGCAGGCTCAGGCTCAGGCTCAGTCATCGTCAAAGCGGAAGATCAAGGCTAGTAAGGGAGTAGGGGCGGGTGGTGCGATGGATGTCGATTAGTTTTAAATGTTGGGAATCAAGGAAGGAGAGTTGTTGTGTGTTGTAAACGCGACGTTTGTTATCGCGGGAAATTGAGAAATTGAATTGAATTGTGTAGTTGTTGTTTCGTCATCGTCGGCCCGCGTAAAGTCGATTCTTTGCTTGTTTCCTTATCAAAACGACAAATAAGGTAAAGATTTCTCTGGAATACTGTGTTGTGTTGCCTCTTTTCTTTCAAACTACACCATGTCATCCATCACACTCCGTAAAGCCCAGCCACGGCCAGACACTGATGTAGCAGTCATGGAAAGACGTTGGAATCCCTCTCCTGCTTTACAAATAGGCAACAAGCTCGTAGGCGAGCAAGGGCAAAAGGCAGTCGTTGCTGCTTGGTGAGTACGGAATGCAGCAACTATAAGGCTAAAAGGCTGATGGATGGATTGACATGTCCTGGGTGGACAGGTTGAAGGTAGCTCTTGTACCGGATCACGAGGCACGGACAACATTACAGGAAATTCATACAAGACTAGTCGATGCGTTCCCGTTCCCACCGGCCATCCCTCCTCCATCAATCGTCAACGACCTGTTACCGGTGATCAAGGATGCCCTTCCCGGCGTAGCAATACATGACGACGGTGATGATGAGCAAATCGCTGTGCAACTGCAGACCGTGGATTTCGAGTGCTGCGCAGAGATATGGGCGGGTGCGGGGTGGGATTTGACGGTATGGGTGCTGCAGTACGTACAGTCGAGGCTTTCCGTTAACAAGAAGGGAGGAATCAAAGAGGAGGACGTTCAGGGGGAAGAGGGACATGGGTTGGTTGGCACGGGTGTTGGCTTGACTCGTAGTCAGGTGGATGAGGCACGCGGGGATCCTACCTCGAAAGTCAGCGACACAGCGTCGGATCCTTCAACAACGATAAAACAACAACCACTACCACCACCACCACCACCCGTCGCCAAACCCGCTAAACCGTCCGCTACGGTCGTACCGGTCGATAAAATCCCCGATGCAGCATTTACATTACTCAATACGAGCACCCTTCCGTTCCCACACCTCTCCATCAGGAAAAACTTTCGAACAACCGTCATCGACTCGATACCGGTATCCAAGATCCTCCCCAACGCGACCGTTGGACCTGGACCTGGTGATAGTGCTAGTGCTGGTGCTGGTGCTGGTGCTGGTGCTGGTGCTGGTGCTGTTCCTGGTGTAGTACCTCAATCGGATACCACGCAGCCGATAGATGCGGATGGGACTGTTGATGTAAAGGAGCCTGAGATGCAGACGTTTGAGAGAATTGTCAGTACGGGCAAGTATACGACGCAGGTCTTAGGCAAGCCGGGCAGCGTGCGGGTTGCAAAAGCGTGGTACGTATCCGCTCTCTCCCTCTCTCTCTCGTCTGTACATGTTGTGCAAGCGTCGTTGACCTGACATCCGGGGGCAGGCTCCACGCATGGCTCGTACCCTCCGCAGCGCAAAACATCTCCTCTGTAACAGACTTGACAAGCAGCACCACCTCGAAACGCAACGCCAACAATAACAACAACAATAAGGACACAACGACGCCGGTAAAACATGTAGAAGCGACAATGATGACCCCTCTCACGGATATATACGACGTGTACTCGCGGTACGGATTCCATCCACCTTCCTGCCCCGCCCTGCCATTCGAGGAGTTCCACGACCTATTACGTACACCCAGCGAGCCAACGATGACGACGACGGCGACGACGACGGCGACGGCGAGGGAACCGGTATGGAATCAGCCGACGACGGGGTTCGTGCTGCGTCATGATATCCCGCTGGATCTGCTTCGTCCCACAATTGAATCAACGAGCACGATCCCCCTCCCCTCCCCCCAACCCGGCAAGCTCGAGAACACTCACTCAGCTTTGCCTCGGGGTGATACAACGTCCAGTAGTGTGCTTGTACAAGCGTCATTCCGCTACCCACCAGACGAATGGATCGACCCGGAACCGTATCTCGCCCTGACTCCCACTCCCCCTCCCGCTACAGCACCCTCGGACGGAACAACAGACTCGGGCCCAGCAGCAGCAGCAGCATCAACACCAACACCAGCGGCAGCACCCGTCACAAAGTGCAAACATTTCAAGGAGCATGATCTCGTCTGGCGCTCCGTCGGCTTGAATTTCGCGAGGTGGGTGAAATCGGAGAGGGGGAAACGGATGGCGGCCAAGGTTGAGATGGTGGTTGCGGGTGATTTAGAGGGAGAGAGGGAGAGGGAGAGGAAGCGGCAAAGGTTGGAGTATGCGGAGCAGCAAGGGAGGCAGGGAGGGCCTGTGCCGGTGCCGGTGTCGATGCCGATGAATGGAGGGCGACAAGGGGCGCAGGCTTCTGTGTTTGTGAGACCTGCTCAGGTGGCGACGGCGGAAGAGAGGAGAAGGGTGATCATGTCCCGATGGTACGTGCCTCCTGTTCATTGATAAGGATCCTACATTGAATACGAAACTGATCCGTTAAATGTTGGAACAGGCTCAACGGAAACTATAAACGCCACGGCGACCCGAACCTCCGTATCGAGCAAAAATCACTCTGGCAAGCGTTCCTGGCTCAAGTCGTTCGGGTACTACCACCCTGGGAATCCGACATCTTTACGTATATGCGGCCCAATGAATTGTTTGGATTGACGACCGAGATGTGGGGGACCAAGCTTTCTGCAGAGGAAGTGGCCCCCGGTGCGGATGGAGGACCGGCGAAGCAGACGTTTTGGATTTGTGGGATTGTGCCGAGACCGCGCATGGGCCAACCGTCGTCGTCGTTATTGCCGCCGCTCCAGCAGCAGCAACAGCAATCACAGCAGATGAGAATGATGCCTCCCCCAGGCTTGCCATCGAGTAGCGCCGAGCAAAAGATGAACCCGATCCAGCCCCGAAATCCGTTGATGCATGCTGTTCAACAGATGCCGTCGTCACGATTCGACCCAAATCCGGCATACAGCGCTCAGCCATTGTCTGCTGCGAGCTCGTCACGGCCGCAAGGGTACCCTTCGTATCCAGCTTATCAACAGCAGCAGTCTTTCCCGGCTTCAACAGGATCGCAGCTAGCATATCCATCTCATCCGGTTCATCAGCGGCAACACCCGCAGCAGCCGCCGATGGTGCCCTCAATGGGATCAGGAGGTTCTCGTCATTCGTACCCGCCAGTGCAGCACTCTTCTGAACGATCCGCGCTTCCAGCACTTGCATCGCCGAGACACTCGCTCAGTGGGTATCTCGCACCGCCTCCTGAACAACAGCAGCATCACGGCCCCAGCACGCATCCGTCGCTGTACGCGCCAGCAGCAACATCTTCATCGCATCATCCGATACCTCACCAGCCTACGTCGGCCACAATACCGTCGAGTAGAGGTTCTTCATCATCGGGCGTGGTACTTCCACTGCCGCCTGTGCCGTATCAGCAAAGTCGCATGTCGGGTCTTCCTTCTGAGACTGGTCACCCTGCAATGCATCGTTCTTCGCACTTGCATGGGGATGGAGCGGGAAAGCAGTAGTGATGTATTTATCGCATTTAGTATAATTCTCCGAGCGGGTCGGACCGCGTTGTATTTTCACGCCAATGTTGCTTGCCCAAGATATAATGGTTGTTTGTAAGCTGTTGGTCATCGTGACCGAATCTCGGGCCCGAGTGTATTGCTGACCGGACATGAGGAGTGACTATGCGTTCTGACTCTGATTGTAGTTTACGATTGCTCAGTAGGCGGAAAAGGGAAAGCGGACGCAGAAAGAAGGGCAAGAGCATTACGACTCGGAAGCGGCTGAAGGTAGTGATTGACAATTAGACAGTCGACGTCCACTTTGAGGATTGAACCTTTGGAGAAGGTATCCAGCACCATACTACTTTGGGAAAGCAGTCCAAATGCCGGCAGTAGACTGGAAATTGTCGGTGAACAGTTGGCCAAACGCTGATCTGTACCGAGCAGAGTCTCTCGAGGCAGCTCAGATAAAACTCTACACCGCCTTCTCGGAAGACATCAAAAGAAGGCGAAGTTACAGGCATCCCCCTCGACCGACGCAGGTCAATCGTCAAGGACGTACATGGGGGAAAACACGATTCGTGTTCGACTCGAAAGATCACAATGTCGCGAGGCTCTGGAATCTTGTCTAGGCACTGGAAGCCGAAACCGGTAAAAACTCATAAAGGAGATTCAAGAGCAACGCAGGGGTGTATGGGGTAACCTGGACTCAAGGTTACAAGTAGACGCAAGAGCAAATGTTGAGCACCTTGCAGCTCCCGGATGTCACCAAGATTCAGTATGTCGTCGTTTTTTCCCTATCTTCCAGGATACATGAACTTCAACAGCTGCTTGCGCGCCTTGCACCGTTGCAGTCTGATTCGAATATGCGTTCAATGTCACTCAGCCATCTCATCGTGTGAGGAGGGGGGGGGCAAGAGGGCAAGTACACGAAGAAGCCCGCCGCGAGACCAAAGATGATGAAGGTGGGCTCTTTCCTTTCACTATTCAGTGTTTCAACAGCAAACAACTGTGCGTCTAGGCCAGTGATCCTTGCCGTATACCTCACTCTACCGGAATCATACAAGCCGCGATAAGGCATTTGCCGCCTAGTCAACTAGCTGTTCAGCTGAGGCGGGAGCAACTGTGAGCCTGACCTGCTTAGCTTCACACCGCATACACCGCATACATGACAGGACATGACACTACGTTTGAAAGAACCGTAGATTCTGCCCGCACAGGACTGCCCGGGAGTCGTTCAAGTCACTCGATTAGGTTTTGATGAGTCATGCTTGGGGAAACGCACTCGAGGGGGTCCATGTGTCCGTACCGAATTAGGGAGTCAACTCAGTCGCGTCAGGCGCGAAGCCTAGGAAAACGCAAGCTTTGGAATTTCTGTTGCCACCAACTCCCTAATTCGTCCTTCCCTAATTCGTCGTTCCCCTACTCGTCTACCCTCTTCTCCCAGGTCATAATTGTCTATATAATCTCCCTTTTTCAGCTTTCACTTTCCGTCTCGATTCAGGGCTTCGAACACAACTTCACCTTCAACCGCTATCACCAAAATGATGTTAGATACGCAGCTTGCAGGAAACAGCGTGCGCCTTTGGTCGTTGCTGTTCCTCATCAGTCACTTGTTCTCCACCGCTTGTGCCTTCCGCTGGCCCCAAGTGCGGCTTGTAGTCGAAATCCACAACCACAACGATCTCGCGTCGAACTCTGATTTTACCGCGACGCCTACCACGCCTATTAGCACTGTCATTGCTCCTACCGCTGTCTTGTAAGTCTATTTCTCCGCAACACAAGAGGTATTCTGATTCGCTAACGTACACATCCACTTTAGCAGTGGTACAGTCGGTTCGCCAATTGGGCCTGCGACCCCGGTACCGTCAGTCGGTCCGACGCCGACTGACGCGTGCTCCGTCTCGTTTAACGGTCCTACCGCTGTCTAGTGAGTCCGCCCTCCCTCCCTTTCTCTTTCGAGTAGCGGAGGTAGCTGACCGACGTTCAATCTACTCTAGCGCCACGGCTACTGCATCATCGCATTCGCCATCCACGTCTGTCGAGGCGCCAGCCCGAGTACTCGACGACATCCCGCTACCGCCTATGAACCAGCAGTACGCCCGCATGAACTCTTCCGAGCGCTCCATGGACGAACGCCTCATCGAAAATCTCCCTCACTTTGTACTCTCCAACACCTCGTTCGAAAGCAGCTTTGAAGCGCTGTTCAAGGTGGACCGGCCTCCAGTAGTAAAGTTCAGTAGTGGACCGTCCGTCGACAAACACAATCAATTCGTTAGCAACTTTACACTCGTCGATCAGAAGAGGTTGCGAATAATCGCCAGCTCTCAAGCCCACCGCTATGGGAGCTTTGTGCTCGGGGTCGGTGGGTGGACCATCGACATGGGCTTCAACCGACTCCCGAAATACTGGAGTCCCATTCTAGACCCCCCTCTCCTCAACGGTAAGCCCCTTCGGTAGCGCATGTGCTTGGTCTTTTCCAACTGATTCCCCCTCCGCTTTGGTTTGCAGATTTGGGCAACGAATGGGCAGCGGCGATTGCGTTAAAACGCAAAGTGATCGCAAAGGCTGAAGCCGAGTTTCACCGGTACCAGACTGCCCGACTTGTCTACGAGTCGGAAGTAGTCACGTACAAGCAACGAAGCAAGCAACTTCTCTCGTCGAACGCCGCAAGTAAGAAGAAAAGCGGGCAAATTGACCGTGCATTGAAGCGTGCCAAGGCCAAGGAATCGTCGGCGGATCGCAAGTTGAGGGAGGCCAGCAAGATATATCGAAGGGCGGTCTACTATGAATTTAATAAACGACATGCCCATGATACGACCAATCCCACTTCTGTAAGCTGCACTCATTCTCGTTCCATTGTTCTGCTGCTAATACTTTCCCACTTGCGAGACGGCCGTGACTCTGTTTATACCATCTCTCTATCCACCAATCCCGCCAACACCCATCACTCTCGGACCATGGATGACGCACCTCAAAGCCGCCTGGACGCTGGTACGAGACAAAGCCTGTTCCCTTGAACATCTGTTCACATCGACTCTCTATTCGGCGCTCCCCCCAACTCTCTTCGCCCACCTGGGTCCAAGGACGTTCTCAAAGCCGCTTGGACCATGTTCCCTCCAGCACTCTTCGCCTTCTTGGACCCAAGGACGTGGCGGCTTCTAAACCAGGCGCTGGTCCTTGGGCTATCTCTCCCCATATTACTCTACCTTCTATACATTTACGCTGTAGAGGATGAGGTGAGCATGCCTTTCCGTTTCATTCTGCTCGTGAGCGACTGACCGATTTCGTGCCTCTTGCTAGGTACCTTCTCCTACTGCTCCTTCGAGCCCTCCCCCTCCGCCTCCTTATGATGATGAATCGAACACTATCCCGGAGCCATCCGAATCCTCTAATTCAGACATCCAACAATCCTCGCCCGATATCGAACCTCGTCAAGAACAGACTCAAGGTCTCGGCACTCAGACCGTCGGTGCAGATTCTCCGGCAGTGGTGACTCGGGATACCCGAAGCAGCGTCCAAGTTGTCTCCGAGTCGGAACCGGCATCAGCTCAAAGCGGAGAGCCCGTGGTTCCCGCACAAAGCGTCAACACATGTGGAGTGGTAGATGCTGCCGAGGATGAAGCTGATGCGGAAGAAGTGGATGACTTGCTGAGCGCGTTATAGTTTGATTTGGTATTTCTGTTCGTGATCTTGAATTCGCCTTGAAGTGAGTTTATCTGTATACTGTACTATATCGTTGTAAAGATATTTCGAATCCATGACTTGTTATCATATTATTGATACAGTACTTACTAGTTACCAGTGGATAAAAGATCGAATTCGGCCTTCATCCCTAGCCTACTCACGACCTGCCACTCATCGACCGGTTTGCACTCCTCTGAAAGCGTTTCAGACATGACTGGACTCCTTGTCCCCACATCGAACATGCGCCAGACGCCATACTCTATGCCTAAGTTCCCTACTCCACTCACACCGTCCTGAGTAGGTTTCAACTTTCCATGCGGACCATCATCTGATACGACCGGGCTTCTTTCGTTGACGAGCGTCTGCGGCTCTTCGTTGGTGTCTTGCGACTTTTGTGAGCAGAGCAGTGAGAGCACCGACTCTAGCTGCAGATACTGGTTTGTCTAGCACCGGTATAGAGGAAAGCAATGTTGTAGTCAAAGAACTGCTGCCTGTCGGATGACTCTTGAGAGGACTCCCTTGAGATGATCCGGCAAGTGAAGCTGCAGCTTTTTCCTGAGCTGTATCGATCGCTGCAGCGTAGACAGGGAGCTTTCTTCGTAAGGGCTTCCTCGGATGCGCCTTGGAATCGACTACATAATACATATGGCGACGACCGCACATTCATCTTCGCTGTTGCTGGAAGAATCTGGCTGGAGCGTGACATCTGAGACGTGGCAATATGCTCGGCCCCATGCCAGATAGGGCTCATTCAATTGACTCCTTGTTGAAATCGTTATGCACCTCAACGAAATCATCGCTCGTAATACTCGTAATCTGCGGCAGCAAAACCGCCCGCTAGCACGCTGCACGCCGTCGCCTTGACGGCAGTCAGTTACCATAGCTGTTACCATAGAAGAGCGAGACCTTGAACCACTATTCATTATTATCCCACACATCTCCCCTGAACCTCATCATTGCCAAGTCAACTACTCCGACGTCGTATGAGCTGACACGACCAGATTCAAATCGGCTGGTTTCGCTATAGCCGTCTCAATGCACAACGGCAACAGTAATGGCAACGGCCAGCAATCGAAACAGAACGGTGCAGTCCTACCCAAACCGCCGCCATTTTTTCCAAACGGAAACTCGCCACCGACGTATCCAACAGAAAACCAGCCTCATCAAGCGCCTAGAGAAAAATCCCTGCTCGAAAAAGCTCTCTCAGAGACACTAGAGAAGGCGGAAGCGGTCTATCAAGCAGGTTCACAGCAGTACACCGACCTGCTGCGCACCGAGATACGGGATCTTCAGGTTCGCCTCAACGCTTCCCTAGAGGAATCCAACCGTCTTCGAGCGCTTCATGATACGGCGATAGTGCAAGGGACCAAACTACTCCAGCAAGCCGTAGACCTTAATGCAGAGCTGGTTCGCGAACGGCAGAGGGGGAAGACCTCATTTCGTGGCCAAGAATCCAATGTCGGAGAATGGTCGATGCCGGAAACACAAGCAGATCTTGACATCCAAGCAGAAAAGCACCAGAGCGAAAAGGAGCGCCTGCAAGCTCGCATAAAGGAGATGGAAGCCTCATGCAAGGCTTCCAGTCTCCAAATCACCGCAGCACAGCAACAAATCCAGGAGATGAATAGACTATTACGATTCGAAGCGTGTACAAGGGAGAATGAAAAGCGAGAACATGAAAAGTTGATTGTGATGGCGAGGGCAGATGGTGAAACGGGAAAGGAGCATGCTAGGTTGCGCTACGAGCGGGAAATCACGGCCCATCGTAATCGGATCAGCGAACTTGAGGATAAGCTTGATAAAGAGACCCCTCGTAGCGGCAATCCCGTGGAAGATGCAAAGCAGAAAAGAACAAGGATTATCACAACCTGGTACGTTGAAACTTGTTGACTATCGTCCTCCTTCGCTTTCCAACATCCTCCCCTTCTCGCAGGCTAAACAAAAACTACATGCGCCATCCGGATAAAACGTTCCACATCGCACAACGTCCATTCTGGAACGCATTCGAACGATACATCCAATCCCTCCCGCGTGACCAAAAAGAAATCATCAGCCGTCCGGATCCTCGGGAGCTACTACAGATTGCGAATCAAGTATTGGGAGCCACGACGATCCAGACTTATTCGACTCCAGGTGGTGTAGGCGATCAGGGACAGCAGTATTGGATGGTTGGGATACAGCCGAGGGCGGATGGGGATGCTGTGATGTCGCCGCCGCCGGGTGGGTAGTTGAAAGCCGTTGACATGGTCCTGACGTAGCTTGTAAGCTTGTAAGACGGGTCGACATATGCATACGCATTGCTTTCCTAATACGGTTCGGCAACTGGACTATCTAGCGCAGCGTGAATGCTCTTGAATATGGACGGCGAAGGTGCATCGCAAGCTTAGAGGACACCTCCTATCTCAAGTCCTTCAATGTATTCTGTGGATCTCGCGGTTTATAAGCGTATCGGCTTCAAAGGAGCAACGCACGAATACACCACCACATGGATGACCGATCATTTCCAGTCGTCTCCACAACCGCAGTTTTAGACATGCCATGCAATCATAACTGTCATCTGCATGACACGTGAGGGGTGGGTATTACCGTCATACAACCGACGAGCGTTTTTTGTTGTGCCGCCATCTCAATGCTATTCTCTTACGTAAATACATCTGCTCCGCTTTGATATCTCTACATTTCATATTCCCACGCGGAACACTCTCGATACAGGAAGGGCCACACAAAAGGCCCAGTGCACGCATAATTTACCCGGTCGGCTGCTGCTTCCCCGCGCGAGCGTACAGTGCGATATGCTTTGATGATTGTCCGTGTTGTTGATGTGATGTGCGGACACAGCAAAAGGATTTCCCCTTTCATGGTAATTATAGATTTTCACGTTTCACTGTGTCCGGATGCTGGTAGTTGCCAGAGGCGCATGGCTGATGCTCGATTCTTTTCGCCGTTCGTCATAACTGATGCTGGATGTTGATGGTATCGTATCGTGTTGTTCTATGTCAGACTTGAAAATGCCAAAATGATATCGTTGCTGTGCTATTGATTACTTGATTCCGTAAACGTTCTCTGATGCTTGAAGAGTCTGCAGGGGGTTTTCCCGCGTCCCGAAACCGTCTATTCCCCCTCGGTACCCACGCTCGAAGCGACGTCATCCTCCCCATCCTGTTCCGCAGGGACGACACTATTATAATGCACTCCTCCATGATAACTCAGTCTCACGACTCTCGCATTATCCGGCACATCACCGCCCTCTCCACCAAAAACCTGTTCCCGATCTGATTCATAGATGATCAACCGGCACGCGTAGAGTTGGGTAAAGGCATAAAGCTCCAAGTACCCGCCCCATACTTTGGGTTTCCGCATACGAGTGACGTATTGTTCGTAGCTCTCGCCATGTTCGTTCCAGTTGTAGCAGCTGAGCGTCTCGGCGTGCGTCTTGAGATAGTCGCAGATGGCTCGACGGAGCTCGAGGTGTCTGCCGGCGTCGTCGAATAGCTGATGCGCGAAAACACGAAAAAGACAATTACCTAAGAGCGCGTGAAGTGCGGGTATCAGTATTCTAGCCTGCGCCTGGCGTTATCAAGAGACAGGGGACTAACCATCACTAGCGACATTGACAACACGAAGTCCAATCTCCCTCAACCGATCGTCCAACGCCTTGTTCGCTGCACCCACACTCTCCAACGTCTGCGCCGGATCGGCAGCGAGCGTACTTGATCTAGTATTCCTGCCATGCGAGCCTGTCAACACAAAGGATCTTGATCAGCGATAGCGTACGGATAGCATGGGTTTATTTGCTCTGATGAGACACGTACTCTTCGGCGCCGCACTCCCGAGACTCGCTGTCGATTCCCTACTCGCCGTCGCCGAAAGCTCACGCCCGCGGGTTTCCCTCTCCCCTCCCAGCAATCCTTCTTTCCCCGCACTTCCCGTGCGTTTCTTCTTCCTGGTTCGAAATTCATCAAAGTACTCGTCGTCATCGTCGGCCTCCTCAGGTGTATGTCTGTGTATAGCTCTACGTCGTCGTTTGGCTGCAGCGGCAGTGTTGCTGGAGGAGCGGGAAAGCGAATTTCCTTGTTCCTCCTCGCTTGGTTGTCGAACACGAAGTCGTACGCGTAACCCTGCTCGTCCGACCGGTTCTGCCGAAGCAGCAGCTGTCGCCACAGCGAGAGTCACTCGAGGCGGTGGAACCAAAAGTTCCCGTTCAACACGTGATTCTTCTTCTGCTGTTGTGGTCGTCGTTTGGTCCGTTGTGGTGGATACCGATAGAGTGGCTGATGTTGTAGAGGAGAGGGATGAATGACGGCGTCCTCGCTGATGGTGATCGTGACGACAGGCCGAGCCCGAGCCAGTAGGAATAGACGGTGACACCGTATCCACGCTGTACCCGTTATCTGTGCTTTCCGTCCTTGCTGAAGACGACGAAACGGCATTCTGGTTCAAATGATGAGCCGAAGTAGGATCCGTTTCACCCTGCCCATGTGATTTCCGAGGAGTCGACAATGTCGCGAAATAACCCGCAAAATCTCGGATAGAATCTTTTGAAGGCGCTGGTGGTGGTGTACGAGGCATGGCGGGAAGACTCGGAACGTAGAGCGCAGAGAGAGACGAGCTGCCGGTGGTAGGCATGGAAAACGATGTCGGTCTCCCTGGCACAGTCCTCCCGCGAAGCCGCTTCACCGTGGCGTTCTCTGCAGAGACCGAGGTCGTCACCATCCCCGATTCAGGAGTCCTACTATCGATACCTCGTTTATCCGTTGTAGTGGTAGTTCGCGATCGTGTTCGACATGCTGGAGCGTCTTGCTTTGTGACCGGCTCAACAGGGCGTGAGCGTGGTAGCTCCGCCTGGGTCGTGCGAGACATTTCGGTTGTGTTCACTTGTTGACGCAGCTAATATCAATGTATGCGCAGAGTTAACGGACGGATGACTGTATTTATTTCGTCGATCCGTACTCGTGCGGCATATGACCCAAAGCGATCAGGAAATGCTGATGCAGGTCTCCTTCGATCTAATGCTTCAATGCTCCTGGACGAGTCTGGTCGATGTGACTGCCGCAACGCGAACCTAGCGTCGTCGTCGATGTCAACGCTCAGCTCATTCCCAAAGCGTGATGCCTTTTCAAGTAACGTCCGGTCGACTGAATGATGAAAAGGGCAGGGATATAAAAACAAGAAGGGTGAAGAAAAGAGGGAAGGGAGAGCAAACAGGCGAAAAGGGGGGAAAAGAAACAGGAAACAGGACGTCGACTTCTTTTCATCGATCACTCCTCTCTTCGTCAGCGAAAAGGCGAAACCGAGAGAGCAAAGGGGAAAGGGGCGATGGAGGCGGACAGCGGGCAATAGCAGAGGCGCGTCATTTTCAGGATTCCTGCACGGGGAATTTTACTGTAAAGAAATGTATTATCAGCACCCCTGCTGAGCGTTATTTACGGCCAGATCTACTTTACTCACAAAGTAAACAAACTTGCAGCGCATAGCATTCTGAATTCAAGAGGTCGCCATATTCCTCAATCCCTGACCCTTCTTGGTATTTTCATCTTGCCCGACTAGCCGCTTCGACGCTAGCATCGCACACGGATCCCTTCATATCGATCATGTCAAGTGATAGCACCACTCCGTCCCGTCCAACTAATCTTCAATCCCTCCTCGCCACATCGTCAGCAATCTCTTCACCATCCTCGGAACGCATCCGAGCACTCTACGCATTCACATCCAACCAGAAACTTACGAACCCGGCAGGTTACGAGAAGAATTACCGATGGTGGACCGAGGTGGTAGAGGAAGGGCTGAGGGAAGGGTTGTTGGGTTCGGAAGAGGGATTGGATCGGTTAATTTTGGACGGGAATGAGGAGGATCTGGTAGGAAGACTTGAGTGGTTGGAGGAGAAGAGCGGGATGAAACTGAGGCCTAAGGGATTGGGTGGTGTTCTGGTCAGTCACTTAAACATGCTTTCAAAGCTCCTGAAAGCTCAAGCCTTTTCCTTCCGTAGTCATCCCTCACCCGCGCAACCCCACCAACACTCTACCCGCTCCAGACATACCTCTCATCAACGCAACCGATCAAACAATCGCCGTCTCTCGCCTATAGACTTGTAGCGCAGCCTTTATGGTGGGCTGTTGGAAAAGTAAATCCTTTCGCGAGTAGCGGGACTGACGAGGTAGAAGCGGAAGATAAGAGTTGGAAGAGGGTTAATAAGACGGAATGGGTGCATTTGGACTTGCTCGAGGTACGTTTTACTGCGAAGTGACACCAATTTTCGAAGAGCTATCTGGACACGCTTACGACCACGCTGCTTACCACTATTCTGTTCTGTGGGAGTAGGAAGCAGCAGCAAATTTCATCTCCCACCTTCGTGCCAACCCACCCATCACGCATTCCTTGTTACTCCTATCAACTGATCTCCTGCTACAGCGGTACAAGCAGCATCTTCTCCCATCAAATCACCGACAAAGTAAGGGTAAAGGCGTAGATCTGTCGAAACGAGATGCCAAGGTGCTTCTAAAATATTTGAAACGGGATAAGAGGGTTCTCGTCAGTGATGCATCAGAGGAGGTACGTGTACCGTCTATCGGACGGATTTTCCAACGCGGTTACCAAGTCTCCCATGATTCGTTACACAGGTCTATAAAATCGTTCTAGACGAGGCAGAGTATTCCTCGTCGGCTTTGACGGACGCGGATAAGGGGACTGTAGCGATCTTGTCGACGTTAGATAAGCTGGATCGACAGATAGAAGCGGTTTCAAAGGAAATCACCTCGTAAGCCGCCTTTTCTGGCTCTCACGCCTGTTTCTTGCTGTGAAAAATCTGACAGACGAGGGGTCTTCCGCAGTGCACAAGTGAAAGCGTCCAACCATCTTCGGCTGAACCAGAAGAACGTTGCTCTATCGTACCTCCGTTCAAAGAAACAGCTAGAATCAGTCCTTGAGAAACGTGTAGGAGCAGCAGAACAGCTCAGATCTGTGCTTAGGGGTATCGAGAATGCACATGGTGATGTCGAGGTACGTTTCAGCCCTTTTCTTCCTGTGTTTGATACCGTACTAAGAGGTCCGCTCCGGCGACAGATCATGAAAGTTTATGAAGCGTCGACAGCAACGCTTACGACCGTGCTCTCCCATCCATCACTACAACGAGACCACATCGACAGCACCATGGACGCGCTCGCGGAAACCATGGCAGACCAACAGGAAATCGACGATGCGATTCAGAGTGGTGGTCAGCTGGCGGTCTCTGCTGCTGGGTTGGAGGAGGCGGACGAGGATGCGTTGCAGAAAGAGTTGGAGGGGTTGGTGATTGAGCGGGAAGAGGAGGAGGTCAAGGTGAAGCAGTTGGAAGAACAGAAGCAGGAGAGGGAGATGGCGGAGAGGTTGGCTGCGTTGAAGCCTCAGCAGGACGCTGTGTCGACTTCAACTATACCCGACGCCGCCGGCTCTGACAAATCGGCCGACAAGGTGCAGAAAAGTGATGCTTGGGAAGCGGTGTATGAAGAGGCTCAAGCGAGAAAGGCTGCAGAGGCTGCTCGTGCCGAAGCAAGCAAGCTCAAGAAGGAATCTAGGGTGTCCACAGCAGCTCAGTGATGAGGCGAGATTGAAGATTGTAGCTTTCGTACATTTATAGACTATCTTGTAACAATATGGCAATCGGTGCAACAACTGAAACGAGTACTATTAATCAGGAACACAATGGTTGATTACTCTCATGCAGGAGCTTTGCAATTACAATTCAGACGAAAGACAGAAATCCCAGTGCGTTTCACAACATGTCGTGATGCGTAATGTATAATCCCGTTAGTTCTCGGAAACCACCACCAAGCGAGCCCCTCTCGCAGGTGTAATTCAAGCATGCACTCTTCCCCCAGATAAAGGTCGCGGCTTCATCTAATACAGCAAGTTCAAAATCCAGAGCAACACCAGTACCAAGCCCAGCTTGATCGCCGGATTCTCGTTGGCCTTTTGCATCATCCAGTTCCAGTACTGAGCGATGCTTGTGGCCGTTCGAGAGCGACCACCACCGGCGACTCCGTTTCGAGAGCTGGACATGACATCAGCATCACCAACGCCGTTGTTCTTTTCGAAATCGCCATTCGCATCGTCCCGGTTCATGAGCGGAATGGACTCTGGTACGTTGCCTTCGGATTTGATAGGTTCGATGGTTTGAGCAACGAGCGTCGCTACGGAAGTTGTAGAGTCGGCCATGTCGGTGCCAGAGGATGTCACGGGCGCAGGCAAGGCTTGCTTGGGTTTCTTTGGCTTGCCGACCATCCATTCAGTGATCTCTCCAGTTGCCAAGGACACCTTATATGAAAGCCAGATGTAGACGATGGTGGACAAGACAAGGTTGAGTGGACGCCAGTTGGTACCGGGTATGACAAGGAGAACACCCTGCGTATCAGACGCCATCCAAGCGTGGAACTGGAGGATGAAAGTCTCGAGCGAGCATTGGCCGATGAACATGAACATTCGGGATGAACATGATCGAAGGAGAGACGACGCGTTTCGAAGGACGATAAACCCAAAGATGAGCGGGAAGCAAGCAATGTAATGGTACTTGTTGTAAACAAACTTGCTTTCCAAGCTAAGTTCAAACCAAAAGTACCACACAAATGCCGCGAGCGAAGCGACCACCGCACTCTTCTGGGCCGACGACCACCAGGGCTTGTCCGTTATTCGGTATTCCGTTGCCTTGATGTATGCGTACGAAGCGAGCATGCCGCCATAAACAATGTAGAGATCGAGTGTGACTCGGAAGTTCCATTCCCTGGCGGACCACACAATGCCGAAAACTTGATGCAGTACTGCAAAGAGCTTTTCGTTGAGCACGCCATGGCTAAGTAAAACGCTGTTCAAGGCGGCCGAGATGAAGATTTTCCCAAGCATGAATGCAGGCTTGTCGTTGTACTGGTGACCGATGACCATGGTAAAGTAGATGATAAAGTACCTATGCAAGAGCGTTTAGACCAAGGACGCGATAGGCACAGCGCATCCAACATTACTCACCAGAAACTGACCAACGGCGCAAAGTAGTAGAAGACGTAATCCGTGTTCATAGTGTAAGGCAGCACGACAGATAGCAAGTTGAGTCGAACCATGACCATGACAATTCTCTGGATGCCAAAGTCCTTTCGCTTGTAGTAGTAGGTGAAATGACCATCTATCGATAGTAAACACCGTAATGAGCGAGGTGATCGGTATCGCGCTTGGTGTGCACTTACATCCTGTCATGAAAAGGTACGACGCCACCAATGTTCGCATTACGTTGTAAATACCAGAAGTCTTGGAAGCACCGAGAATGTGGTAGATCAGAATGGCAACTGCAATGCAAATCGCAGGCAGGCAGGCAGACAGAGGATCAGTATCATCTCATCTTCACTCATCAAAGAAGTACTTACTCTGCATCCAACCCTTCCATTCATCCGTCTGTTCACGATTCAAGAAGCCCATATCCTTATCCCTCTTAACGGTCGTCGCACACCCAATGCCCAAGAACACGATCATGAGCGCAGCAAACACCCAAGGGTTGAATACTTTTTGCTCTTTCAGGAACACGGTCGTCCGGTCCGCGATGAACAGGTAGGCGATTGCAAAGCCGAACGTTGTCATTGCCATGGCGGCTGATTGAGGTGCTAGGAAAGCAGAGTACCTCGCGGCGAATTCTGCAGAGATAAAGGCGCGTCAGGCGGGATCCAAGTAGAGGGTAAGGAGACGCGGCTTACTGGATGCCTTGCTTCGAAGAAAGATACTAAGCGGTCCCCATCCACACACAAACAGGAGCACAAGTGCCTGTACAGGTCGAACAGGCTTGTACCGACGACAACAAACTCCGTTGAAGTTACTCGCGACATCATTACACCTCCACCCAAACATGATTTCCGCCTGCTTCTTGATCAAATGATCCGCATAGTGAATCCCATCGGCGGTAAGTCCCGGAACGAGAAGTTCGTTGAACACGCTTGGTACGACGACGGGTGGTCGTTGTGGTGATGCTAGATGCGAGAGACGGGCAACAAGATCAGAGTTCATTGCTTGGATGTCAACGTGGTTGACTGTGAGTGCTCGATCTGGGTTGAGTAACGCGTCGTTGGTAGTCGGTACGGGAACGAACATGACTGCCTGAGCAACTCCTCGAGATGGAATTGATGATGTTGATTCCTTGACGCCAGAGGCACGAACGTACGGCGGTGGATCGGCAAAGGACGAGATCGGTTGACTGTCTATAAGGTTGCTGAACGTTACATCGATGGCCTTTGTCCATGATGCAATACCACCTGAAGAAGGATGTCGGAGGTACCACAATCCCGTACCCATCACAAGCAACCCGGTAGGATCATCACTCGAGCGGGAGAGGTAGTTCTTTGTTCGCGTAGTGTTCAAGAACGGATCCCACCAAAACTCAAAGTTCAACTCGTGCCCTGGTCCGCCACCAACGTCAATCTGCACGTTTCGATCAGAGTGCTTGTCCCCGCCCGCTGCTTCTGCGGACCCTGGAAGCTTTGGATTGGCCAATTTTGCAGAGGAAAAGTATAGGTGTCGCACGGTCGAATCTCCGATGAAACGGATCGTTCGGGCGGATTCCGAAGCTTTGTGAGAGTTGAATGGAGATGACGCGTCTGGAGGTGAAGTAAAGCATTGCTGGAGAAGTTTGGCGTTTGGTGGCATATGCATACAGCCTGGTTTATTCGAAGGAAGATGAGCACTTGCCATGGTGAATCGTAACAGCGAAACGACTTGCCATCGGGTTGCCAATTCGTATACTTTCCAGGATCATTCCACTGTCCACTGATCAAGTACGACTGACATCTGTACGGATCAGCCCAGTCTATCGATTCATAGAAGCAATGAATCAGTATCCTCGCAACAACCGTCTAACTTCGCAACAGCAACCACTCACCTAGCAAGCCCCATCTTAGAAAACTTCCAATCAATACCGCCGCCGTCAACGCCGCTGAAGCATAATGTGGCCAATTGGGATTCGCCTGTGCCGCTTTGGCTGATGCTCGTGCCGCTGCGGACATGATTCAGACGCTTTTCAAGAGAAAGTTGAGGTGGCAAGGTTAACTCTTCAACACCGACTAGAACAATAATATATTCTCTTGGGATCAATAATAAGGAATAGCAGAACAGTGACTACCGCTTTGCTGGCAGATCAATGCCATTATTTGATTCCGCCGTTGGCTTGGACGCGCGCGCGTGGGTTGATTTTGACTTTGTCTCACTTTCGCACTTGTTGGATTTCCATGCGAGGAAGGCTATAATCGTTGCAACCACATCTCTCTCATGCCTCTCATGCAAATATTCATGGAGGTCTTCCGCACAACATGGAAACCAGGCATCTCAACACTCTCGACCCTTCCCCGTCGTCGGTCGAACATGGATTATGACGCATCGACACACCGATGACAGCAAGCCGAGGTTACGACAGACATGATGGACAAAACTCATACCATACACAGACACCCTGCAGGACTTCCTCACACACGAGACCGTGAAATGAGATCCCGATTGGGTACGCGCTGAATCGGACAGCTGCCGATGCTCGTATGTGGTACGCGGGTTGGCTGTCAAGGGACACTTGCACACTTGACGTTGACTTACAACCCCACGGTCACTTGGTATAGACCGTCTTGCGTACTGATACCCACATTGATGCGAAGAGTGATTGAAAATAAAAGCACCGTGTATCCACTCGTTCACCCCAACGACATTTGCTAGTATTTGGGTCAACGGAGCATAGGCTATGCAAACGGGAGGAGGGACCGCCAGGACAAGAGCTTTCACGAGCTATGCCGTATACCGTATTGTGAGATCAGAGAGCTCTAGACTGTACAATACTCTTCCACGACAGTGCATAAGACTGTGTATAAGCGTTTTTGGTAGGGTATAGAGACTGTGCATGATGGATGATAGATGATGGCCGATGGCCTTGGGACGAGACCCCACGCATGAACCGCCAATTTGCTGACCATCCTGGACCGTCGAGAACAGAGCACAATAACGTCGGATGTAGACCGCTGAGACTTGTATCAGCTATGGTCAGCTGATGTTCTATGCGCGCAGGAGGTAAACTTGTCTAAAGGTCGGAAGGGGAGGTCACAAGATCAGAAGATCATTTAGGAGGATGACGTCAACTCGAACAACTCTCGGAGGCTGGCGGTGTACTTGTCGCAAAGTCGCAAAGAGGCGATGAGTCATAAGCGGCTCATTGGGCCAGGAAAGGGGTGCCGGGGCTGGGGAGCTATACTTATCTCTGAACTCGGGCCAAAAAGAAAATGACCGAAAAGGCCAAATCTTCAATCTGTAGATCCCAACTTCTACTCTTTGGAAAGCTTTTGAATTTTTCACGCGTACTTTATAGCTACATTACTCTCGGATAATTGAGAAAGACCCATCCGAGTACGTGCGCGCTCCCCAGGCAATATCGCTTGCGTACGCAGTACAGTTGTGGTTTTCTTTTGAGTGGAGTCGGCGCCAGCTTGGAAATCGACCAACTGCCTTTGTGGCGGAGCTGGGGATTATCAATAAAATCTTGACTTGTCATTACTCGAGGATAGGAAGGCCACGACCATTACAACTGTTGCATCGTTACAAGTTGCATCGTTACAAGGATATTGTGCCGCAACTTTCGTCGACTGCAGCAGCATATCGACACGCAAAACGCAACAGTTCCGCCTACAGTCTCATGAACTATCGCATGGGTCTCTCGCAGTGGGTGAGTGACAATCGCCTGCCATACGTGATTGACCCTTTACCATTTGGTGATGACGCTAACGAGTGTTCTATACCTCCATCTTGTGCCGGTAGTGTCAACGTCTTATAGAAAGATGCAAGTCGCCGAGCAGCCAGCGGAGCCACCGGATATGAATGGGCACACGACACTCACCGCACCACAATCTTTGACGTCGGTTCATCCCCGTATGGCGTCATTCGTTGCAGGACAAGAGGGTCCTGGACCTACCAATCATGAAGCAAGATACAAGCAAACGGCTTTTGGAGATTACAGTCCTTCAGACTCACATCCGTATAATGGTAAGTCCCTCTCTGCTGTTCAAGTATGTGATTATGAACGTTCTTCTCGTTCTATAGCTTCATCTCCGGGATCTGCGACGTCGGATTATGATGCGACACCACGCGGCGAGCATCCGCCTCAACTTTCATCGACCTTTACAACAGTAGCGTCGCCGTCACCTCGAAAGGCTTTGCATCGATACAAAACCGTTAAACCTTCTCCGGCCGCCGCTTCATCTACGCATTCCATTCTACATCAGCGACGAAATATGGACAAGCCGGAAAGCTCAAACACAGAGGATGGCGATTTACCGGTGCGCAACGATGAGCATACGTCCAAGGGAAAAGGCACTTCGAGCGGTATCATGATGTCACATGCGACAAAACGAAAGGAGTTACGGACTCTCCATGACATTGATCCACAGGACGACGGGAATGTAGATTCGCCAGGAGGATCTTATATCTTGAAGACGGAGCGCTCGAGTCTCAAGGATGGAGGCTCGACTCGAACAGGAAATATAACACGGTCACGGGAGCACAGTAGGGAACGGCAGGAACAGTCCGACCAAGCCCCGCATTCGTCTATTGCATCGAACGGAAGTACGTCCTCTGGCTCAACTGAAAACGGGACGGAAACACCAGCAACATCCCCGTCCTCTCGACCGTGGCTCCTCTCTCGCTCCAGCTCATCTACTATCGATATCCCTATCGAATCAGCGGAACTTGGTTCGCCGCAGGAGGCGCAGAGTGCGCTGGAGGAAAAAGCATCGATGGCAGTTTCAAGTGATTCGTATTTCCCGGATGTCACTGCTCTGCAGCGGGTCGGGGTTCTCGAAGCAACGGAAGATGCCTCCAGCAGCGGGTCACATGGTATCCCCGCACAAAACAAGTCTCCCCCGGATGCAGGTGCGGAGAAGGGAGCATCGTCGACGACAGTGTCGCCACCGAATGATCGTAAAACGAAGAGCATGGCCTGGCCATGCAGCAAGAGACACGGCGACACGCCCATTGGCATGTCCGTTGCGCTCTCCCTGACGGACGCTCTCGGGTTCAAACTTGGTAATCCGAATGCCCAAATCAAGAGCGGTACACCGACTAAGGCCGCGCCGACCAAGGGATCGGGGGAAGATGTAGGACTTGCGAAGGACGCCGCGAGTGATTCAGGATCGCTGTCGCCTACGAGCCAGCCTCACGCGTCGGCCGGGCAAAAGGAGAACAAAGATCTCAGACGACAGATGTCGGAGTCTCAGGCGAGCTCCATGGCGACGGACAGGTTCTTGTCATCATCGGCGCCTGTAGGGAAACAAGCAAGTCTTTCGCAACAGTCAGCCGCGAGATCAATGGAGGATTCTTTACTCGAGTCATGGGGATTCACTGTTTCCACGCCCCTTTGTCCGCCAAAGTGTTACCCGCTCAGTAGTCCCGCTTTGAACAGCGTACCGAAGGAGCGGTTTTGTCGAGCCAGTAGTTCTTCTAGTTTTTCCTCAGCCGAGAAGGATGATTCCAGAAGGCGATTCTCCACATCGACACCGCCCGCGTCAATGAACGCAAAAACTCACGCTGCGGCGCTCGGGAACAGTTTGGGTAGTCGAAAGAGCTATACCTTTGGATCTGGAGACAATTACGACATGCAAAAGCGGACCGATGCACCGGTGTCTAGGAGTCGCCTTGATTCTATCACGACACAACCGCGAACTTCGTCCCCCATGCGGGACGTTACATCCGATTCGCCTACATCCGGGCGACGGCCGTCGCTCTTGCATGGTACGAGTAACGACAGTAACAGTGGTCATTCGGAAGCCGTCTCCAGCAGGTCAAATACACCAGCATCGTCGCGCCACAACAGTGCGACCGGATCAGATCTGTACGGTCACAGCCGTCCTTGGCGCAGAGATTCGGCAATGTCTGCACAGAGCTTTGACACGACGGGAACGTCGCGATCGAGTGGTGTGTTTTCCATCGACTTGGTGGACCATCCCGGACGGCATGGCGACGAATCGACCTCACCCGGTGAGAGGCAGGATGGCACACACGAAGCTCATCCGTCAGACGCTTTCCAACCTTCCGCCATCGATCAGCCGGCGGAAGCAACGTCGACGGACGATCCATCGGATCCGGATGCTTCGCATTGCGACGAGCCACATGTGGCGCCGTACGAAGGTGTCGTCAATATCATTCCGTACGAGGACAAGTACTTGATTAGCGCCATTATGGAGGGTTTCACATTGGATAATATCACGGTCGCCGTCAAGTCAGTCAGGAATGGGATTGACAAACCCGTGGCGGATGATAACTGTTCGGTCAAGAGTTTTGGCTCGACCAATTCTGGCAAATCGATTACCGCAGGAAATCAGACGCGGAAGACAAAGTGTGTCCACCTAGTAGCCGATAGGTGGGACGATGGTGGTGAGTGCTTCCCCTTCAACATAGGATTCGTTGGATCGCTGACGGGTAGCTAAGCTTCTATTGTCCAACAGCCCACTTTGAACGAAAAATTGCCTTTGGCACGGATGCAGACTTTTCCAAGGGCATCAAAGCACGATTTGACGGGAACGAGCTGCAAATTGACAGTAAGTCGAAGTTAGTTATTGCTCTTCTTGACCGAAGAAGCTGATTCTTCAACTTTCCTTAGTCCCTCGAAGCTCTGGCGGCGCCAGCCTGTGGGATTTGGATCGGTTCCTAGAACCAGCCACGTTATCGTCGAACTCGAAATGATCACTGAGGACGCATAGACAACAATTCAACACTTGGCAGGAAATTAAACCCCGTTAGTGGCGCAGTGCCAGTTTTCAAGCACTTTTCCTCGGGCCAGACAACCAACCACTGTATCGATACGGCCTGCCCTTCCTCAGTACCTTGCATGATTTAGCGAATACTAATTTTTCACTCGAACGAACGGGAACGAAATCAAGAAATCCGGGCTCATAAAGCCACTCAGCGACTCATCCATAATACGTGCCTCGACATTCGCTACATCTTGTTTGCTTCTGCTGGCCAAGTCCAAAAAATTTCTCGACCTGCGACTACCACCAAATCACTTTTCCTCAAGCATTGTATCTTTTGCCTGAACTTACTGTATCTAAAACAAGCAATGAAGGTATTGAACCCGTAAAGAAACTAGATCCTATAGACGAATGGCGTTGTATTTGTCAAACCTTAATGTTCACGCAAGCTGCATTCTCACTCTCCCTTAGACGTCGCCTGCATCGCCTGCATCACTGTTGCCTCTAGCGTTCATGAGTTGGTTGTATCGTCCGTGCAGGTGACAGATGACCAGGCAGTAGTAGTTGTAGTATCAGCAGTTGCCAGCAGCCAGCAGCCGATTTGATTACCGGGCCGGCGCGGTAATACGGCTTTCTTCTTTCTGATCGTTTGCTCGCTTGCGTAAGCGAGTTAATTCTTGGTATTGCTATACCCAACAAGCTTTTCTCACTTTTCCAACTAGAGGCAAGTGTTTGTCCGCCCGAAACGGAAATGATAGCAATAGAGGATTGACAGCTGGATTGACACTTCGGAATTCCCATAACCGCCGTCACTAGGTCGTCCACCGAGATGGATTCGGCAGAGCTTCCGGCAGCCAACATCGTGCCTACGGGCAGTCATTCGACATCCGCAAACAACCCTTCGGCGAGTATAAGTCCCATCAGGTCTTCAACTCCGATAGTTTTATTAAAACGGAAACGAGGTGCGCTGGTGATGACTACCTCGTTGCACTTGATAACTAGAATTAACACTGTATCACTGCTCTTCGTGTGCATAGGTTTTATCGCGTGTTACTCTTGTCGCTCCCGCAAACGGGCATGTCAGCGATCAAACGATGATCCATCAAGTTGCGTCCAGTGTCTTGGTAGTGAGAGTGTCTGTGTCTGGCCGGAGAGAGACAAACGTCGACGCGTTGAAAGAGCGGAACGACAACCAGGTGGCGACGCGCAAGGCGGATCCGGTGAATATTCTTCTCGAGCATCGCATGGTGAACGCAGGAGAAGTTCGACAAAGTTGGTCAAGCATGAAGACTTGCGGGAGGATCTCAGAGAGATCGATGGGAGTCACGAATATGACGGAGAGGATTATGACTCTGCCTCGTCGGAAGAGGAGATCGATGTCCCTCTAAGTGCGTCTGTCAATCACGTCGCTTTACCATATCATCCACCACCACCGATCGGAAACGGAAATGGATCACGAACTTCGTCTATGAAACAAACCGCAGAGTATGCACCACCTGATAACGGTCTGAAGAACGCGAACGGCCATTACAATCATCACCTGAACGACTTAGGAGCGAGCAATCACTCGACAAATGGAAGAAGGATGTCCTTCAATGCGCAACCAAATGGGGGAAACAATTCGATGGGGATGTCTGGAAGCCTGTCACAGAGACAACAAGCGCAGCATCAACCTGCATTGAGCGGATACCCCTATCAGCAGCAATATTCATCAAATCAGGCAGCGCATGGACATCAGCAAGCCTACCACGACCAGAGTGCCAATGTTCCATATATGAACGGTTCAAATACATCACATTCTGCTTCCTTCACCCATCCAGATAACCAGGGTGCGTTCCAGAAGCCGCAACTACAACATCAACAGTCGCATCACGGAGAATCGTCGGTCAGATTCATACCCGGTTTCCTTAGTGCTGTTCATGGAGATACACCGACTCCCAGTCCACCTAATGGGTTCTCTTATAACAACGTCGGACGTCGACACCATGGTACAGCGCAACAGTCCCAGCAACAGGCTATGCAACAACATGATTCCCAGAATGGCGGGACAGGTTTCGGACCCGGTATGGCCAGCAATGGAATAAACCCTGTCTCACATGGCTTGCGGAACGCAACAAATGATGAGCATGCAAAGTTGCAGCTCATGCTTCCACCCTCTAGCGCAGGGCAGCAGCCAGACCAAAACGGTATGGTCTCGAGCGGATACAATATTTCGCTGGGACATATCGCTGCATCTGCCGCTGCAAGCAACTATTCAGATGGTGAGGCCGGAAACGCACAGCGGAACGGAAACAGTGTTCGAGCCGGAAGCGCATGGGTGGAAAGCGACCCGTTACAGGGATTACAAGGTCATCAGCAGGCCCAGTTTGCTCAATTGCCGACAGACCACGTCGGCATGAATGCTCGATCCTCATTGGATACTGGACCGTCCAAGATTGAGGCCGGCTTGGCGATGTTGATCGGTGAGGATGCCAGCAAGGAAGTAGGACCTGGTGTGGGCAGTGCGACGAGTGCTGAAACGACGTCGAGTGTGAGAGCGCTGAAAATGGATTTAGGGGAGGAAGGTCATGATGCCGCGAATGAGTGAGTACATGTCTTTATTGATAGAAATGTCACTCGTGAGCATGACCGAGCGAACGAGGCGCCGCGTGTGGATGACAATGGATGACGCAGTGACACGTCAACGCTTTTGCTGACTTGGGTCTTCCTTGTGCCTTCTCGCTGCTCGCAGGCTGCTCAGTCTAAACCAATCCCGTATCCAGGTAATCCCGTCACATCCCCACCACGAGCACCACGATTCTTCAAGCGGTGCTGGTCCGTTAGGCGTTGTGCAAAAGACGAGTCCGGGAAGTGATGGAGACGCTGGAGTGGAGAATGTCCGGCTCAGCTACGAATACCTTCGACCGTATGGGCCTACGGCAATATCCCCTGGACTCGGTCGTATCCGCCTCTCCATTCGCGGAACACCAAAGCATCTGCATGCGGCAAATCCAAACGCAAATCCTAATCAGCTGTTGCACCCAAATGCTATGCCCTCGCCGCCACAACACGTTCCGGTCGCGTCTTCGAGTTCGCCGAGTATCGGCGGTCAACCAGTCAATCTATTGCGTCAAAGCATTCACGCAGCATCAGGGCTTACCCCACCGTCGAATCAAAACTTGAATGGCCAACAGACCAACATCTCGCCGTCCATTCAACTTGCCCCCCCGCCACGGCCAGTTGTCGACTCTTCGTCCAAGTTCCCTCGTGCCGACATTCGAGGCGCTTTATATGACACCTTTTTCGATCATTTTTCGAGCATGTTTCCGTTTCTAAACAGGCAGGTCGTTGATCGTCAGATCAGGGAAGGTGGAGCAGACGCAGGAACAGTCTTGTTAGCCAACGTCATGTGTGCTCTCAGTGCTCGGTATGTCCATTCAAATTTGATCAACATCTAGCAGTCGCTCATCTTGGTCTGTCCGTTGTAGGTTTTGTCCTTTGCCTGAAATCGTTGCTCTAAACAGTCTACCCTTTTGCCGTGGCGTTCCCTTCGCGGACAATGCGAAACAGCTGCTTGTCCCTTTACTAGGGATGCCGTCACCGAGTGTTGTGGCTGCTCTTCTTTTGATGTCGTACTATGAACTCGGCATGAATTCTGAAGCCGGAGTGTGGAATTACTGCGGTCTGGCCATGCGAGTGGCCATCGATTTGGGTCTTCACAGAAAAATTGCAGGCAGGTTCTCCTCTAAATCAAATAGGATGTTGTTCTGGTGGTAAGTTTAGTATCACTGAAGAGCCCAGGTTTTGGCAGCTTAACTTTTTCCAATGTGCCTTAGCATCTTTCTTCTTGACCGAGTACTCGCAGTTGGAACAGGACGTCCTGTGACTTTCTTGGACAACCACATCGAAATCGGCGAGCCCGATACCGATATACAGGAGCAGAGTTTTCAGAATGTAGATAGCGACAAACAATCATTGGCGTTTGCCTACAACATCAAGCTGACAAAGCTGTACGGACACATCGCCTCCACTGTCAACACATCTCCCTTTTGGCTTGGGTGTCTCTCGACGGGAAGCGCAGCACCTTCCCGAGCTGCCAGCCCCGCTGCCGACGATGTACAGGTAAAGACACCACATCGCGTTGGTGCATATAAATCAAGCTCGTCAAACACTGTCATTTCCGATGATCCTGCTCATCGAGCGGAACTCAAGGATCTCGCCGCTACCGAAGAAGCTATCGTCGCCATCTATGAAAACATGCCGTCCAGCCTGACATGGAGTCAGGAAAACTTGATGATCCACATCGCAAGGGGAAACGGCGACATGTTCCTTCACCTGCATCTGTGGTATCATTGCATCATTGCGATTCTTTACCGGGAGCCGTTTATCCAAGCCCGCGCCGCATATGCTGGCTTGGACCTGACAGAGGCGATGGAGATTCAAAAATCAGCGGCAAGACATATTCAGGATATCAGCACAGCGATACCTCTGGAACATCAATCGCTCTTGCTGAACAACGGTTTCCTGAACCAATGTTTCTATACTGCAGCGTGTACCTGGATTTCGGAGCTGGCTCATCTTCGAAGAAGCGAGAATAGAGCACTCGCCCGCGCCAGATCGATGCTGACAGCCACTGCCACGGCAAACTTTACTGCTTGTGCCAAGGTACTTCGACAGCAGGCTGAAGTCTGGCTCGGGGTGGGCTGGATCGCGGCGGCGTTGGCGAAACGGGGAGCCCGGTTATCGTTGTCTGAAATCATCAAAACGGGAACGACCGACACCATCCTGTCTGAAGCCGAGATGCGGATCATCACAAGCTGCGAGACATCAGACGACGATACCATCGCCAGCTCTGCCTTGGATCTTCGAGCGACGCTATGGAACACATTATCAGATGGCCTGCCGGATTTTTCCGATCCCATCATCAGTAAGTGTGTAGTACACCGGCGGTGTTCAATTCATGCTAACTCGTTTTCAATCAGATCCGGCATTGTGGGGAGCCGAGGGTCTTTTTGATGAGGGCATGAACGAGATGTTTTTTGCAGGATACGATACGGCAGTACCGACGCCAAGTGCGTGGCAGAGTTTAGGGTTGTAGAGATTTAGGCTGTTATTCGACGTGTTCCCGAATCAGGTTAACAACTACTGTTCTCATGCAATACGAATGCTCTTGAATGTACGTGTAGTCTGTCCCACGAGCTGATGGCAACTCTTGTTGGGCCTTGTGAAAAGCTCCAGTAGTGTCGAATATTTCTTACCCTATCCCATTCAGATAAGACTCCCTCGACAGCAGCGACCGAGGGCCCGGGAGAGTTGTAACAGGTGTTGCAAAGAGGTTGTAGCAGATTTGGCGATACCTGCAACGAACAATGCGTAGTGCTATTATATCGCGAGCGCCATGAACTCAGAGAGTATATGAAAATTCCATAGCGGCATGTTTGGAACGTATAATAGAGGAGAGTTACATTTATTTTAATCGTTTATTTATGAAGATTATTCTGGTCTATAAGCATAACTGACTGTCACCGAGAGTGGTGTACGGGATATCGTATATTATGTGTATCCGAAAGGTCACCCGCAAGGCGACATCTTACTCGGCGTCGGTTGGTGGCGATCTGAAGGAGCTGGTTTCTTACAAAGTGTTGAATGTCTGAATGAAAGGGTTGCCGCCACCGTGGTCGCCACCACCGGCGCTAAAGCAGCCTTCGGTGAAAACGGCACTGTTTCCACGGAAGTTTGTGACGCACGCATTCCCTCCAGTTACAGCGAGGTGTAGATCTGAGATTTTTTACCAAGAAAGGTCAGCACGGGTGAGAATGTTTGAAGTGAGACCAAGACACTTGCCATCGGTGTACCACCATCTGCAAATCCAAAACGTCGAGAAAGGCGTTTAGCTCTCACTTATTTCAACGAGATGGCGGGGAAGATTGCTTACCGCTGTTGAGGCAATCCAGGGTAACATTGCCAGATCTTGAGATCATTGTCATTGCCCGACGTAAAGTCAAGGCCGGCATCCAGACACCAATCTCCGCTCCCGTCCGGCAATCCGCTGAGTCGAACAACCTCGTTGTCTCCGGGTGCAAGATCCCATCGATTGTAGAATCCAGTACCTTGAGTGCATGATTGAGCGGACAAGAGCGCGCCGTTGGACAAGTCGGACACACCGAGACAGGCGGTACCGTTGTTGGTGGGTCGGATGGTCGTACCTGTGGTTGGAGGGGGAGGAGTGGGACCGGCTTCGACAAGGTTGAAAGTCTGGATGAAAGGGTTGCCGCCACCGTGGTCGCCACCTCCTGGGCTAAAGCAGCCTTCGGTGAAGACGGCACTGTTTCCACGGTAGTTTGTTACGCAGGCATTACCGTCAGTTACAGCGAGGTGCTGATCTGTGATTGTTAACGAAGAAAGGTCAGCTCGGGTGAAGATGTTTGAACTGAGACCAAGACACTTGCCATCGGTGTACCACCATCTGCAAATCCAAAACGTCGAGAAAGGCGTTTAGCTCTCACTTATTTCAACGAGATGGCGGGGAAGATTGCTTACCGTTGCTGAGGCAATCCAGGGAAACATTGCCAGATCTTGAGATCATTGTCATTGCCCGACGTAAAGTCAAGGCCGGCATCCAGACACCAATCTCCGCTCCCGTCCGGCAATCCGCTGAGTCGAACAACCTCGTTGTCTCCGGGTGCAACGATCCATTCATTGTAGAATCCAGTACCTTGAGTGCATGATTGAGCGGATACGAGCGCACCGTTGGACAGCTCGGACACCCCAAGACAGGCGGTACCATTGTTGGTGGGTCGAATGGTCACGCCGGCCGCGGGGGGTTGGTTGTTGCGCTTGCCGAATGTCGAAGGAGTGATGGGCGAGGCACGGGTGTAGGCAATCAAGGCTGTGAAAACAGCGAGAGCGGTCGGATTGAAGGCCACCATGTTGAATAGATGAACAGGGTCGAAGTTGGGAATGAGCAATTGGGATGGCAGAAGAGGAAACAGACGGAACAGGGTCAGTGCTCGGGTATTAAATACGTTTGTGCATGGGATTGCTTGACGTACCCAAACCAAACCCAAGATTGGACGAGGACTTCCTTCTGTCAGCAAAGGCACTTGCCAGATTACTTGCCAAATCATCATGAGCCTTTCCTGTACTAGGACGGAAGCGTCAGTCTCCGAGATCATGGCTGCGCCTGACTGACATTATTGCCGTGTCGCAGTTCGTGTTGCATTGGAAACGATTCCGCAACGCAGTCCACTACTGTTCAAAGTCTCCATATGCGCCGTGAAATGAGACGTCAGCTTCGATGGCATGCAAGCTAATGGATGCAAACAATTGCTTAACAGGAGCTTGACGACCGGGAAGTATTTTCGGAATATACAGGTGGGTATGAAGAAGCGGTGCAAAGCAAAGCCTTCTTTTGATATCTAGAGCAGCAGAGATCAGAGAGTCATATGCGCCTCCGATCTTGATCAAGTTCGAAGGATTTATGGCAGAGAACTTGGCAGCGAGTTGTTCATTCGGTGCACATACATCAGGCATCAGCTCAGTCTGGCAGCAGCTCTGGTGCGCATGTTGTCGTGAGAGCCGTCGTGAGTACCTTGACTGTTACCAGTAAATAACGTCCGAGGTCCGTTCGAGACCAGGGGCGGGGTAGGTTACGGACAATTTAGTATATATCATGTCAGCACATCAGCATTTCGGCAGCATTTCCGTATTGATTAGCCTCCGAGGTTCCCGAAATCGCTTGCCCGAAATTGCTCGCTCGTCTCCAATTTCCGGTGCGGCGTACTAGAGCTTCTGTACTATATACTATACACTAGCTGGCGTACTGGTCAGCCGGAATAACAATCCCTTCCTTCCCATGTGCCATGTGCAGACGTCAGATCGATGTCCGGGGACGGCGGCGGCACCGGAGCTGGCACCGGCTGTCAAGGTCGGGGTTGGTTCGAGCAGAGCAGGCGGATAGCGCGTGCCTTCCGGTCTGCTTGCTGTTTGCTGACAGAGTTGTGCCTTTCCAGTGTCAGCCCGCAATGGGTGGTACAGGACAGGAGGGGACAGGGTAACAAGCGGGGATGAATGAGGGTCCTGTCGTCTCTCGGGTGTTTCGGTCGGCGACGCGTGCAACAGGCCTCTGTTCGACGACACCAAGCGTCACCTTTCAGCATTGATCACTCTGGACCGATCGTCACTCGGATTGTAACAGGAAGTGCTGTGCCATGCCGTCCATCAGCAGTCGGGTGTATTTTAGCAAGGACTGGACGTCATGGATTCGTGGTAGGGTCGGGACGAATGTGTGGGATACCGCCAGCCAGCCGAATTTTGGGTTCTGTTCGCCTGGCTTGAGACTGGTGCATGTCATGGTGAGCGCATATACTGCCAGACTGGCAAGGTGTGAGGTTGTCGCTGTTCAGTCAACCCATCATGTGTAGTAATGTCGACATGGCGACAGACTACTCTAAGCATTGCAATACAAACACAACAGGCGACCCTTTATTCTATCGTCAACGTAACCACGAACTCGTAAAGTCATTAGAGTCGTAATGCTGCAAGATCTCAAGCTACAGACATGGCAATCCTCCTTATATGAGGCAGCTGCAAGTGCGGTGGAATGTCTGTCATGAAGTGATGTCAGAAAAATGCCATGCGAAAGGGCATGGTGGCGAGGCCACTTACAAGTTTCTATGTCGATAATGTCCCGTTTCGGTGGCAGCGTATATCTAAAAGTAATACATGCGAGAGTTAGTGAAACAGTTGCCGTCTAATACGTGCCGATACTTACGGTCCAGCTTCATCGGTCTCAGGTGGCAACAGCAAATGATCACCCTTGTCGTTCACATTGACCCTTTGGGCTACCAATTTGACAATCTCGGGCGGAATTGGTGCCTGTCATTCAACGAGTCAGCTGCCGTCTCGGGCAACACATGCATTCCACGCTCACCTCGTAGTCGGCGGTATGGTACTGTCCAATCAATTTTTGAATCTGGGAAGGCGATAGAATCCAGCATACGTCGAACAGAATATCAATATCCGCAGCAGAGGCCTAAACAAGGAGAATGCTGTTAGCCACGCAGTCCACACATGCTCGACCGCTGAGACGTACCTTTTTTAGCTGAAGCAGTTTGGTGGCCTGCATCAAACTTTCCAATTGTATGAGATTCTCCTGCATGTCATGAGACTTGCACCACTCCTCGATTCTAGTAATGTTGTATTGGATTTGCATGGCTAAAGATACCCGCATTAGTTCGTGAAGCACCTTGCCACGCAAAGCACTTACCTCGTTTCCACGAGCAAAAGTTTCTGCGCATAAGCAAATCGTTAAAGCTCGAGACACCGATCAACTTGAGCAACTCGGAAAAGACTTGTTGAATGACCGAGGTTTCCACGTAATAGCTCTTCATGGCCTTCCACACCTTGTTGAGCAAGTCCAGAATGTTGTCCATGCTGAATGCAGGTGCACTAGGGGCCTGCATACCGAGCATTCGACCAAGCAATCGAGTATTGCCATCTCGCTCCACGAATCCGGGCAAGGCTTGTGTCTCGATCAATGCGGGAATGACCATCTTGGCCAACTTGCGCTTGATTTGCTGCATGGCCGTGTGGTAAATGTTGTATTCGAGACTGTCCAGGTCGTGCTTGACGATCGTGACGAGTTTCTCGTAGTCGACCCAGTTGAACTCCCTGCCCATGTTCTCTGCGCCAGGTCCAATGCCATTCATAGCGTCTTCCTCCGCCAGCATGACAAAGGAAAGAATCTCATGTACATTCGTCAGCCAGAAAAAGCCTGGGATAATGACGTCTTCTCCCTCGAGACTCTGGACTCGCACCAACGTTAGCACTGAGATGAGATAAGGGCACGGGATATTCGACTCACCATGATATGTTGCTGTATGCTCTGCATGACATTCGCCAAAAAGCGTTCGCTTTCGCCAATCATCCCATACTTCCACATCTCATTGGAGATGAGACAGATAATGTGAGCTGGGAACATGACTTCATTATGCGCAGGGGCATTGTGAAGACTCGGCTGGACAGGTTTCAAGTCCTTGATGAGGACCTGTAACACTTCAAGATCAAGCGATTCCTCGTTTTCGAGCAGGGCCATGAGAGCGTCAACGCCCTCTTCGAAACTGATCTCAGCCGGGTAGCCCATTGTGACTGGTCGAACGCTTTGGTCGATTTCTTGCCGGCTCGTAAGCATCCGCTCGTCTATCGAGTCACGATTCGCTTCCTGCTCCTCTTGTGTAGGACCCGTGACGCTGTGACGTCGAGCGGAGCGGCTAGGTGTCTTGCGAACATCACCATTCTCCAGGGACCGTAGGCCGTTATTGAAGGCTGGGCCGGTCGGAGAGAGGGGTGGATCAGACCGCTGGTTTCGGGTAAGCGCCTGCAGTGCATTCTGCCTGTTGATTTGTTCCTTGAGAGCCGCGAGCTCAGCTCGCAATGATGAAATGGTGGACAAGTCTTCGGTGCTCTTAGCAGCGACCTCCTCCGCTGCTGTTTGTTTTTCTCGTGCACTTTCTGTTTGAACTTGAAGCTTTGCGAGATGCCGTTGGATTTCGGCATCTTGCTCGGCAATCCTGGCCTTTTGCGCCGTGATCTGCGACTCGAGTTCTCGACGCACGGAGAGTAACTGCTCAAACTCTGATTTGGGTACCGTTGGCTTGTCGAGTTCCGAAGCGAGATCTTTCATCTTGGTTTCCGCATCAGCATGCTTGGTGGCAAGCAATCGGATCTGTTCTTCGGCGTTGTTGAGTTTTTCCTGCAGTGCCTTTTTCTCGCCACTTCGCAATTGCAGCGTTTGTGTCAACTCGACAACCTTGTTTTCCAGTTTGTATGAAATCTCCTTGAAACGGGTGGCAGACTTGGCTTCTGATTTCAGGACCACAAGTTGTTTCCGGGCAAGACGTCGGCGGTAGATTGACTGTATCAAAACAATTCGCTTGATCTGTTGCTTGTAATGTTTACGGACAATCCTACATACCGTAAAATCCGTTAATAGGTGGAAACACAACGTCGGCCAGGAACACTCACATTCCCCTGAAAATACTTTGCAACACAATGGCAGCACGCTCCTTTCGCGCCTCTCGGAATCGCAGCAATTGCTGGTGGCCTCGAACAGCTGAGAATGAGATACTCATTATCAGTACTTTTCGCATAATTGAGTAACCTACTACTTACCAGCCTGAATCTTGATGACCGCCTGTCGTGTTTTGACGTACTCTCGTCTAGCCAACCAACCTCGAATAGCGGTCTGCAGCCTGACAGTAGCCTTCTCCCTCTTCATCTCCGTCGCCAGCTTCCTCGCTGAATAACCTCTCCAAGCGGTCTGGATCTTAATCGCACCGCCCTTCTTGGCGCGATATTCTTTCATGGCAACATGTCGCCTGTAGTTCTTCTGTACGAGCGTCACCAACTCATTGAGCTTGTGTGCTCGCATCGATTCCATTGAAGCAAGCATTCCAGCACGGAAAAAGATCTTGGTGAGACCGATCTGATACTTGTCGGTATCCGGGATCGTCTTCTCCAATATCTGGCCGCACAAGGCTCGGATATCCGTCACGCCCGCATTATCAATTTCCGTCGAGTTGACCAGCAACAAGTACCGCTCTGCGAATTCTGCAAATGTCCATCTTGAAGGGTAACCGGCACAACTGATTCTGATCGTTTCGAGCACACCACACGCTCTCAGCTGAGCGAGCACCTGTTTCGAGTCGAGTTCCCAAGCACGTTTTTCCTCGTTGGGTTTGATGCATCTGATGTAATGCACGTTGGTATTGTTGATCGTGTCCATAAGGGCGACAAGAGAGTATTTAAAAATCGATCCCAAGGTTGGCTTCCGGGAGTTGGCCGCACCACCAGCTCGAGACTTTGCAGAAACACCGGGCGTGACTCCACCTGCTGTTGCCGGATTGTTCGCCTTGGCTGCCGAAGCCATATTCTCCTTGCTAGCCTGAGCGGCAGCAAGTGCGGCTTCAAGGCATTCCTTGACCAACGAATTTTCGGAATTCATCAACAATTCCAGATGTTCATCCGGTACGGTATCCCTATTCTTCTCTAGGAATCCATCAACATCGTACGTGACATCGTGTGCGTAATGCGCAATCGTGAATGCATTCTGGTTGAACCTTGGTTTCTTGAAAACCTGCTTTTGCTCGGGTTTCACGATCGTCGAGTGGATCTTTGCTGCAAACGAATTGTCGGCGCCGGCAGGAAGACGGGATTCCTCGTCAAGCAAAGACAAGATTCCCATCTTTCCTTCAATGACGTCGATACACATCTGGTTGTCCGCGAAATCGATAAACGTCCAGTTGATTTCCTCGCGCATATACTCTTCCTGTTCGAGCTTGAAGACATGCGCGTTAAATTCCTGCTGAAGTTTCTCGTTGGCCCAGTTGATGCAAAACTGCTCAAAGCTATTCTTCTTGAAATGCTCGAACCCGTAGATATCCAGCACCCCGATAAACTTTTTCGCCTCTTTGGCTCCACGTCCACCTTCCCCAGCCAACTGGTTGTTGATGATCGATACGAGCCATTCGAACAGGCAACTGTAAATAAACTTGGCGACCGAATCTCGCACGACGTTGGCCTGCGGGGCGGAAAGGTTGGTCACAATCTTTTCAGATCGGGTCGTAAGTTGTTTCTTCAACGTCCATTTCCTAAACTGGTCTTTATCGACACCAAGCATCTGACACGCAACCTCGAGCGCTTCATCGTCCATATCGATCGTTGCTTCATTCCGCATTGGCGAAATCTTGACGTTCCCGAGATGCAGCAACCCAGCGAGTAGTCGGAAAATCTCCCACTGTCTTCCGATGGAGATACCAACAGTACTGAGTGCTTTCTGGGTAATCTTGAACTCTTCCGCGTCGTCCACACCGTTGATGGGTGTCGATGTTGGTCCACCACCAGCGAGATATGCAAACGCCGAATGAGGCAGGTCTATGCCGTACTCTTTACGCTCCTGCGCTGGTGCACCGGCAAGAAGTTGGTAAAAGATGTGGTAGTTTCGTTCACTTTCGGGCTGGTAGACGAGTCGAGATCGCTCGAGAAGGTACGTTCGTATTCTGGCGCCAACAATCTCGTGTTCGGGGTTGAACAGAACCTATCACGGGGAAAAGACAGTCAAAAACCTTTAGCTGCAACTCAGAGGCCATTCTCGCAGCAGCAGCGCGAAACCCACCTCGATGTATTTTCCGAATCGCGAAGAATTATCATTCCGCGTGGTTTTTGCATTACCAAAAGCCTCCATGATCGGATTACTCGCCAAGATCTGCCTTTCCGTCGCACTCATCCCATCATCACCCGCCACGCTTCCATTCGAAACGTTTGACGAACCGGACGCCTTGAGACGTTTTCGTTGTGCTGCGGCGGGTTTGGAAGGATCTTCCACTGATGCAAAGTACCGCAAGATGAATTTCGCAGAAACGGTTTTACCAGCACCACTGCGAGGGTTAATGTTAGTAAACACGTCGTCGCCCCGCTGCCAAGTGTGTCGGCAGAGACATACCTTTCACCACTGACAATAATTGTCTGATCCCCTGCGCCTGTATTATCTTTTCCTCCTGTCCCATTCCCACGCCTCATGTAATCCAAAGCCTCTTCCGCAATCGCAAACAAATGCGGCTCGAGCTCTCCCTTTTTCTTCCCTGCATACTGATTGATCATGTCCTGTCCGTAGATATTAAGCGGGCTGAACGGATTAAGCGCGACAAGCACAATTCCACTGTACGTATATGGTAGATGCATATCGTATCTCGTTGAAATCGCATGAAGGACCGATGGTTCGTTCAAGTTGGAGAGGTTGGACAGGTCGTCCGTCTGTTCGAGTAACGGAGGGTTTCGCAACGGCGGCAAGATGACGGGTTTCCCATCATCGTCCTTTCCCACCAAAGATCCAGCGCTGCTTCCGACACCCGGTGTCGTTGTCGTAGTTGTCGCTGGACTCGAGGTTGATGTACTGGAAGGAACCAACTGGTTTTGCCCTGCCGCTACGAGCACTGAAAGCGGGAACGACTGTACAATCTCGACATCGGGATTCTGCTCCTGCTTGATATGCAACGTGATGTATACATCATTTGTTTCGACCGAATCCACGTTGGAGGGAGTCTCCACTGCTGTGATTTCACCGGCAGACCAGGCTTGCTGTGGATCCGGAAGCCATACCCTTGCGCCCTTGGTATAAGGGTGTGTCGGTGGCATGTCGAGTCGAAGCAATTATGATGATAGCTGCTGGCGGGTCGAGGCCGTCGACGGTGAGCTTTTCGCTTGAGGATGTCTTGATGACCACAGTGGTTGATGGGTAGATGGGTGGTAAGGGAAGATGTCACACTACTGATTGCAAGCGAGCTCTTCTTCTCTTCTGGCAAAGAAACGCGTTTTGGGGGACGACGCGCCAAAGCCTGTCCATTCGGTTCAAGGAGGAAATAAGATAAACACCCTGGGTGGAAATAACAGACAATGATCGACAGACCCAGCAGCTCTCATCATGAACTTACCTGTTCTTCCTTGCTCAAATCTCCTTACCAGCCAGCTAACTCAACATTCCATACACTCACACAATGCTTCTTCCCCCATAGCAATGCCAAACATCAGTATCGACGAAGAAGCCAACAGTCTACTCAACTACACCCGAAAATGCGACAAACGTGACGCCATTACATCCAGCAGGAACAAGGAAGCGGATCTACGCCAGGCACGAACTGCAGGCGGAACGATGGTCGGGATGGATGATAGTGATGATGATATGGAGATTACAGGGTCACGGAAGAATGTCAAGGTTGCAAAAGATAGTGCGCTTGGTAAGTCTCGAACAGTGCGAATAGGTAGCGGAATGGCCTATTCACGCACGACAATGTTGCTCCTATAGCGAAACTCAAATCTACGAGAAAGAAACGGATAGTAACCTCGCCAACAATCCAGAACAACGAGCCACTTGAGATTCAGGATAGCGACAGCGACACGGTATCACGCACTGCTGGCGAACCTTCTCGTCCTCGTGCACTCGTTGTCGATTCTCCCTCACCAAAGAAGAAACGTGCACCAAAGAAGCAGACGTCGATATCAGCAAAGGCGGCGGCGCGTCTTTCGAGAATAAAGAGTAATCCGTATGTCCTGGATGATGTGGATGAAGATGATGTGCAGCCTTCTCCACGGCGGCCGCGGGGTCGAGACAAGGACGAGGACGAGGTGATGCTCGATGAACCGTATGATGATTCATTCATCAACGATGACGATGATGATAGATCTAGTGACATCCATCCGGCGACGTCACCGAAACGGCGAAAGCAGGCGTCAACAGGGAATGCAAGTGAAAAGGGCAAGGCCAAGCCGAAAAACAAGACACCTGTCAGACGCAAGAAACAGGTGTTGGCGGAAGAATCCGTTCCACCTGCACTACTACCCATTTTCGACGACGAAGAGGATCAAGACTTTGTCCCGGATTCAGCAGATGAAAGAATATCAGCACCACATCATCCACCAACCCGGTCCTCACGAAAGGGGAAACAGAAACAAGTCGATATGGATATAGACGGACAAGACGAAAACATGGCTCCTATTGGTGGCGCATACTCTGATGGCCCAAACGATTCAGGAGAACAAACAGAGACGGATACCCCCGGTCGCGCAAACACAAGTAAACCACGTCCGAAGAACCGACGTGTCGCTGCACTCGCTGACGAACATCAAGCAAACACCACAACCGGTCATCGCGAGCCAGATGAATACGGATATACAGACGACGAGCCCGTCGATCTAACAGAAGAAGACCCGATCGACGGGGGAATCATCGATGTGGATGTCTATGACGACGCGCCATCCCAGCGGTTCCGAGAATTCGAGGCGGATTTCGGGCAAGTGAAACCTGAACCTGGAACAGTGAATGGTGGACCCGTCGCTGGTGGGCAACAAGGTCCAGCGGATAATAGGGATCAGGGTGGGGTCGACGAATTTGATGATTTCATGTTTGATCAGGGGTTTATGGACAATTTGGATGATTTGGATTACATGGATCCAGGCACGGCGGATGACGCGATGAATGGTGATTTCGGAAATATGGATGTCGTTGGTGCAGCGAACGGTGTCCAGGGAATACAAACGTACACTCGTACAACGGGTGGGAACAGCAGTAACGCCCGCTACTCGTCCGAGGAAGAAGACGACTCAACGGACCGCTTTATCCCCATCTCAGCACTCTCGGAAGAGGACCGCGACTTTTTTCTCAACCATTGGCGACGGTCCGCGACGGAAGCACAGGGCTTGACGGGTAGTGAGAAACAGTTGGCGGAATCGAGGCAGCAGCAAGCTCAGGCGGCGGCTAATCCGAGAGGTAGAGGCAGGGGTGGACGTTCGGGTGGAGGTAGTTGGAGAGGCAGAGGCAGGGGAGGTTGGAGGGGCAAAAGATGATCATGGTCAGCTTGTGGTGATTTCGTTCGAGTCGCATGCATTCTTCCGTACGTCCGTCTCAGCGCTCGTCCGAGCGCACTTTCCGCTCTCGATCTGTTGATGTACCACACACGAGTTCAGGATTCAAGTATCAGAGGGCGCTGTTTATTTTTTTCCTTCTCGCGACTCCTTCCGATGTGATGAACTTTCAACGAGCTGATCGTTGGCGCGACCGTTGCGTTGGCAGACGACGTTGGTATCACGCTGAGCGAGGGCGACTGCGAAAGATTCGATCTTCATACGAGCTATTAGACACATGAACTCTTATACATATGGGCATCATTAGCAGTTGAACTGTCGAGCAAAGCTGCTCCTGGTTCTAAATTGCAGGACGAAGCAAGATTTAGTGCGATTCTTAAGAAAGAGTCTTCGTCATTACTACATATGATGGGTTGACTGAACAGCCACAACCTCACACCTTGCCAGTCTGGCAGTATATGCGCTGACCATGACATGCGCCAGCCTCAAGCCAGGTCTACAGAACCCAAAACTCGGCTGGCTGGCGGTATCCCACACATTCGTCCCGACCCTACCACGAATCCATGACGTCCAGTCCTTGCTAAAATACACCCGACTGCTGATGGACGGCATGGCACAGCACTTCCTGTTACAATCCGAGTGACGATCGGTCCAGAGTAATCAATGCTGAAAGGTGACGCTTGGTGTCGTCGAACAGAGGCCTGTTGCACGCGTCGCCGACCGAAACACCCGAGAGACGACAGGACCCTCATTCATCCCCGCTTGTTACCCTGTCCCCTCCTGTCCTGTACCACCCATTGCGGGCTGACACTGGAAAGGCACAACTCTGTCAGCAAACAGCAAGCAGACCGGAAGGCACGCGCTATCCGCCTGCTCTGCTCGAACCAACCCCGACCTTGACAGCCGGTGCCAGCTCCGGTGCCGCCGCCGCCCCCGGACATCGATCTGACGTCTGCACATGGCACATGGGAAGGAAGGGATTGTTATTCCGGCTGACCAGTACGCCAGCTAGTGTATAGTATATAGTACAGAAGCTCTAGTACGCCGCACCGGAAATTGGAGACGAGCGAGCAATTTCGGGCAAGCGATTTCGGGAACCTCGGAGGCTAATCAATACGGAAATGCTGCCGAAATGCTGATGTGCTGACATGATATATACTAAATTGTCCGTAACCTACCCCGCCCCTGGTCTCGAACGGACCTCGGACGTTATTTACTGGTAACAGTCAAGGTACTCACGACGGCTCTCACGACAACATGCGCACCAGAGCTGCTGCCAGACTGAGCTGATGCCTGATGTATGTGCACCGAATGAACAACTCGCTGCCAAGTTCTCTGCCATAAATCCTTCGAACTTGATCAAGATCGGAGGCGCATATGACTCTCTGATCTCTGCTGCTCTAGATATCAAAAGAAGGCTTTGCTTTGCACCGCTTCTTCATACCCACCTGTATATTCCGAAAATACTTCCCGGTCGTCAAGCTCCTGTTAAGCAATTGTTTGCATCCATTAGCTTGCATGCCATCGAAGCTGACGTCTCATTTCACGGCGCATATGGAGACTTTGAACAGTAGTGGACTGCGTTGCGGAATCGTTTCCAATGCAACACGAACTGCGACACGGCAATAATGTCAGTCAGGCGCAGCCATGATCTCGGAGACTGACGCTTCCGTCCTAGTACAGGAAAGGCTCATGATGATTTGGCAAGTAATCTGGCAAGTGCCTTTGCTGACAGAAGGAAGTCCTCGTCCAATCTTGGGTTTGGTTTGGGTACGTCAAGCAATCCCATGCACAAACGTATTTAATACCCGAGCACTGACCCTGTTCCGTCTGTTTCCTCTTCTGCCATCCCAATTGCTCATTCCCAACTTCGACCCTGTTCATCTATTCAACATGGTGGCCTTCAATCCGACCGCTCTCGCTGTTTTCACAGCCTTGATTGCCTACACCCGTGCCTCGCCCATCACTCCTTCGACATTCGGCAAGCGCAACAACCAACCCCCCGCGGCCGGCGTGACCATTCGACCCACCAACAATGGTACCGCCTGTCTTGGGGTGTCCGAGCTGTCCAACGGTGCGCTCGTATCCGCTCAATCATGCACTCAAGGTACTGGATTCTACAATGAATGGATCGTTGCACCCGGAGACAACGAGGTTGTTCGACTCAGCGGATTGCCGGACGGGAGCGGAGATTGGTGTCTGGATGCCGGCCTTGACTTTACGTCGGGCAATGACAATGATCTCAAGATCTGGCAATGTTTCCCTGGATTGCCTCAGCAACGGTAAGCAATCTTCCCCGCCATCTCGTTGAAATAAGTGAGAGCTAAACGCCTTTCTCGACGTTTTGGATTTGCAGATGGTGGTACACCGATGGCAAGTGTCTTGGTCTCAGTTCAAACATCTTCACCCGAGCTGACCTTTCTTCGTTAACAATCACAGATCAGCACCTCGCTGTAACTGACGGTAATGCCTGCGTAACAAACTACCGTGGAAACAGTGCCGTCTTCACCGAAGGCTGCTTTAGCCCAGGAGGTGGCGACCACGGTGGCGGCAACCCTTTCATCCAGACTTTCAACCTTGTCGAAGCCGGTCCCACTCCTCCCCCTCCAACCACAGGTACGACCATCCGACCCACCAACAACGGTACCGCCTGTCTCGGTGTGTCCGACTTGTCCAACGGCGCGCTCTTGTCCGCTCAATCATGCACTCAAGGTACTGGATTCTACAATCGATGGGATCTTGCACCCGGAGACAACGAGGTTGTTCGACTCAGCGGATTGCCGGACGGGAGCGGAGATTGGTGTCTGGATGCCGGCCTTGACTTTACGTCGGGCAATGACAATGATCTCAAGATCTGGCAATGTTACCCTGGATTGCCTCAACAGCGGTAAGCAATCTTCCCCGCCATCTCGTTGAAATAAGTGAGAGCTAAACGCCTTTCTCGACGTTTTGGATTTGCAGATGGTGGTACACCGATGGCAAGTGTCTTGGTCTCACTTCAAACATTCTCACCCGTGCTGACCTTTCTTGGTAAAAAATCTCAGATCTACACCTCGCTGTAACTGGAGGGAATGCGTGCGTCACAAACTTCCGTGGAAACAGTGCCGTTTTCACCGAAGGCTGCTTTAGCGCCGGTGGTGGCGACCACGGTGGCGGCAACCCTTTCATTCAGACATTCAACACTTTGTAAGAAACCAGCTCCTTCAGATCGCCACCAACCGACGCCGAGTAAGATGTCGCCTTGCGGGTGACCTTTCGGATACACATAATATACGATATCCCGTACACCACTCTCGGTGACAGTCAGTTATGCTTATAGACCAGAATAATCTTCATAAATAAACGATTAAAATAAATGTAACTCTCCTCTATTATACGTTCCAAACATGCCGCTATGGAATTTTCATATACTCTCTGAGTTCATGGCGCTCGCGATATAATAGCACTACGCATTGTTCGTTGCAGGTATCGCCAAATCTGCTACAACCTCTGTGCAACACCTGTTACAACTCTCCCGGGCCCTCGCACACTGCTCTCGCCGTACACGTCGCGTTGCTTGTCCTCTCCTCCCGCCCGGCTCCGCTATTGCGTGTCTTTGTCTTCACCTGAGTCTCGACTCGACTTTCCACAGTCGACATGGCTTGTCGGCGCTCTCTGAGTTCCAATCAGATGGTCTCGTTTTCTTCACAAGTCTGTGGAGGTCAATTACTTGTTTCATCCTCCAGCGGGACCGTTGCGTTGGCAGACAACCTTCGTATCACGCGGAGCGAGGGCGACTGCGAACAATTTGATGGCTCGCCCGAGCTATCATACATATGGGCATCGTTTGCTCTTAAACTGTCGAGCAAGCCCTGCTCCTTGTTCTGAAGTCGCAGGACGAAAGCTAGGACAAAGCAATGTTGTGTGCGATTCACAAGATAAGAGTCATCATCACACGATCATCTCACCAGCTATGGATGAGTACAGGAACCAAGGAAAGACCGTCCATACACTAGACATACAACATTAAATTATCTGACCATTCATCTAACGGGTGCTCGAGGCAAACTTCTTGACTTCGAGGATCTTGCCTTCAATGTGCTCCTTTGCTTGGAGGATCACCTGGAGATGTCCTGTGATGCTAGCCATCATCTTCTCCGGGCCTGTCTTGGCTTGGTCGCTGATTTCTTGTTTGCTGTTGGATAAAAAGCGAGGAAATGAGCATTGGCGACAAGGATAAATGGACCGCAGAATACGTACCGAATGCGCAGCCTCTCCAGCTCAATCTTGAGCGCCATCAATTCCTTTTCGCCATTCATGGACATCTTGTGAATTTCGGCTTCGAGTTCTCGCATACGGCTGTTGGCGACTTCGCTTTGCTTGGCGAATAGCTGTCGTGGAGCGAAACGTCAGTAGTCTATGCCCGCCCAATCAGAATCGGTAGACACACACCTGTTTCCTACTTCGGATCTCATTCTCCAACCCCCTAAGCTCATGCTCCTTGTTCCCAGCCTTGAGTACCGTCTGTGCCACCGCATTCTTGGTGGTATCCACACGATGCAAAAGTTCAATCTTTTGCTGCACGCTTTCCTGGATTCCGTCACTGATCGCCTGTGCATAAGCCTCATACGCGTAGACGTACCCGGCTCGTAGGCGGTCCGCAAGAGCGTGAATTGGCGCAGGATCTTGTCCTGCCATTTCCAACTGGACGAGCAAATCTTCGGGAAGGGAAGCCAACAGTGTTGCTTGTCGTTGATCGGTAGCCGCTTGGTGCGCGAGTTTCCTCCGTGTCTCCCGGACCCAGGCGTCGATAGCAATCTTTTCCGCGCCATCATTATACCTCCCCACCAAATTGTCCACATCATCCATCTTTCTACTCCAGTTGATTTCGGCTGATCCAAGCGCTTGGTACTGCTCGGCGGCGCTATGTTTGAGCACTCGAATCGCTTCCGACAAGGTCGACTTGTCAGAGTTCATCTTGGAAACTTGCTCCTGTGTGATCCCTTGGGCGTCGACTTCGGCTTTAAGCTGGCTTGATTCGTGCTGTAGGGACTCGATTTTCTCGTCTGCGGGGCTCAGATTAGTCGAGTGTCAAGACCACCACATATGAAAAAGGCATACCTTCCATACGCAGTGCTTCGCGAAGCTTGCCATTCCCATCCTCCATCTTTTTCGCCTTTTCTTCGTGTATCTTGATCCAGTTTAAAAACTTTGCTTGGTCGCCCTTGAGGTTGGTTTCTTCCTTGCGCAGGCGTTCGAGCGGTGGCTATCGTCGAGCGGATCAATGATGCGTTGTGCGATGTGACAAGGAATTAGTGACACTGCGCCAGGCCGCTACAATGTCACGGCAAACGTACCTCTTGAATCTTCAAGAGATTCAACTCGGCTTCAAGTTGTTCCTTGTCCTCCATCAAACGTTGCCACTGTTCCTCATCGGCGCGCATAATCTCCTCTGCAAAACACACACCAAAAGGCACACCAGATCAGCCACTCATTCCTCTTACTCGCTGCCGCCCCGTCCGCAACACTCACCAAACTTTCCCGCCACCTCATTCTCCAACTCGGGCCACGCCTCATCACCACCCAACCAAACCCTATACGCGCGCAACACAAAATCCGCCAACAACCTGGCCCACAACTCGGGCCTCTGTTCAATCAGCTGCGGAGAAAACTGTTGAGGCGGCAACAACGTTGGGTCTGTTGTCTCCAACGGATCCGTCCAGCGTTGGAGTGCGGAAGCGAGGGAGGTGAGCCAATGTAACATCCCGAGTAACGGTGGCCAGTTGTTTGATGACCCGGGCGCGGCGAGCGCGGTTTTACTGATTTCCCCGACAAGAGGGTACCGCACCTGTCTCAAAAACTCTAGCACATCTGCATCCCATCCTCCTGCTTTCCCACCAGGACCAGTAGACCCCCATCGGAAATCTCTATCGATAAATTCCGCCAACGCACGAAAGATTGTTTGGAATTCTTTACTCGTAGGTGAATCGAGGGTCGAGGCGGAGAGTATGAGGGGTACACGATGTAGGTGGAGGAATGCACGAATGTCGTCTCGCGCGTCATCCATTGTTTCCCGGTGTTTCAAGTTTCGTCCGCCGAGGGTTGACGTGGTGCCCGAGGAGGAAAGTTTGCTGCCTGGCGCGAGGGATTGACGGGAGAGGGACGAGTGGATGGAGGATGATCGGCGGTTGTTGGTGGATCTAGGAGGCGGTGGCACTGTGTTAGTTGGTTTTTTTCCGGTGGTGCGGTACAGATTATAGGAGCGACGGTGCGGAATGCCATGGAAACATAGTTTAAAGGCCACTGGTTTCGCAAGACGAGCGACCACACTCGACCTCACAACCACCGGTTCTGAACCTGACGCGCACATCCATGCCTCGTGGAGGTAGACACAAGTAACACTTGGGACGCCCTACGGCGACCTGCTAACCACCCCCATCCAGGCAAACCAGCAGAAAAGAACGATGTAGGACGGGTTGTCGACCATTCCTGAAGCTCTCCTGCCACAAACACCTTTCTTCCCTCCCCGCTCCGCTCGTTTCGAACGTGGGTTCCAACACTTGTCGCTCGTCCGCACCCGCACCTACCTGCAGCCCGATGCCACTCTCCACAATCCTGCTCGACTCGTGATACACCACTCTCCACTCTCCGCTCGCCTCGCACGCGCACGCCCGACCAGAAGACTTTAACTCACCCAATAACACTCGCCCTACCTAAAAGACTCTCCCTCCCTATCCCTCCTCCTCCTCCTCCTCCCGCAGTGGCAGCAGCACCAGGCGCCAAACTCCTTCTCGCGTGTCCTATCCCTATTCCTGGGTTATCTTGACTCGCTCCTAGGTCCCTGTCCCTGTCCCTTGGCGCGAGGGACATTCGAGATCCGCCTAGTGGCGGCTGGGAGTGGGATTGGGATTGGGAGGCGGCGAGGGATATTCGGCTGCTACCGAGTGCGGATGAACGTTGTGCGGGTTTTTGTTTGATTGCTGATTGGGGGATTAAGCTGCCCTGCATTGTGTTGGCGTGTTGGTTGTTGTTGTTGTTGTTGATGGCGATAATGGTGTTTGTTGTTTGAGAGTCGTGCAAGAGTGTACGACGACGTATCTCCATATCTCTCTTTCCGGTTGTGCTGTCCGACTTGTGGTTGTCGCTCCGTATCCGTGCTCGGTGTATGGTATTCGTTCCGACTTTGTCTTATCCGTTTCCAGAGCTTGACACTCCCTGATGATCCTATCGCTTTATATTCCAGGACGAGCAGAAACGAACAAGATGGAAAGAAAAGGAAGGAAGAGAGGAAGAGAGGGTTGTTTACTTTTCCTAGATTCTCCATCAACCCGGCTTTGAAGAGGGAGAGGGATCGTAAATGGCCTATAAAGGAGACGCGTCTGCACGCGCATTTTAGAGGAATTTAGGGGGAGCGCGTTTTATAAGGCAAGGCACATGAAGCAGATTAGAGTTTATATTCTTCTTCTCAACCTGCTCTTACTCGCTCGCAGCCCAAAAGCCAACCAACCACAAAAGGCAAACCTCAAACTCCCGACGATGCCACCAACGGATTCCGAAATACGCAACGAGATACTCGAGGTGTTTGGTGCGGGTGTGGATTCCGCGGCGATAGATGAATGTACGTTCATTCTCTTCCTGTTTCCTTGTCTGTTCTACTCTGCGCGGTGTTTCGCTTCCTCTCGTCCTCCTCCAACCGATATCCATCTCCTTCACTTTCGTCTCCCTTCTTCTCTTTGCTAACCACACCACATCACACCGCACCGTACGCTAATCACCTCATTTCGCGCCAACAGTACTCGCAATCTGTAAAATCTACGCTCTACCCGCCATCGAGCTGAAATACAAATACGAAGCCCACCTACTCGCCTTACCACACCCTACAACCACCTCGTCCTGTGCTGCAGGGAAAGGTAGTCTGTCAGGAACCACAGGAATGGATCTCGTGATGGCGAGAGAGTTGAGGAGGATCGTTGCGAGGGAACAGACTGGTGCTACTGGGAATGCTGCAACGACGACGACGACGACGATGACAGGTGTGACAGGAGGTGCGAGTACAAGGAAACCAGTGGGTGGGAGGTTGGCGGGTTTTAATGGTGATATCAGCGGATTGTACGTTTCCACTCTCCCCCTCTTTCCCATCCAACGCGCCTTTTGACGTTTTCTTCTTCTTTTTTGAAACGTACGTGCAGACTAGAAACACTATCAACCCCCACCCGCGCCCTGCCCCGTCCCCGCGCCACAGGAACGACATCCAGCGGCACCACTTTCGGTTCCGGTTCCGGAACAAGACACGGCGCCTCCCTACCGATGAACGGAACACCAGGATCAGCAGCGGCGGTGCGGACGCCTTTAGCTCGTCCTGCTGGAGGCGTGGGCGGTGTGAATGGGAGAGGACCGGGGATGGTAGGATCAGGAGGAGGGAACGGGGTATCTCCTTTAGTCTATCCTGGTTCTGGTTCAAGATCTTCCGGTCTGGGAACCGGCGCAACGTAAGCCCTCTTCCCTTCCTCCCACCGCCACATACGCTTCCACCTAACCACACGCCCCTCCCTGGCCTCCTTTATAGCGCGGAAACACCAACAACCCTGCTCCCACCAAGCCAACGATTCCATTCCCGCCCGCGTCCGAATGAACTGATAGAAACCCTGAATGCGCATCTGGAGCCGAGTACTGGGTTGCCTTTGACCGGCGCCGGCGCGGGAGAGAAGGGCGGCAAGGGGAAGCAGAGGGTTGGGTTGGGCGCGAAAGGTCGGCGAGAGGAATGGAATTGTACGTACGCCTCTTCGCCGCTGTTCCCTGCTTGATTTTCTTCTCGGAGACAATGGGTTTGGTCTTGTTGGGATTCTATCGGGGAGGGGCGAGCCTCGTGGGCCGGATGGATTGCCGTTCCTTGATTTTCTAGCTCCCCCGCAACGTCTCTCGAGTTGTCTTTTTTCGGAATATGAGGCCCGGCGTGGGAGCCGTGGGAGCGGATGGATGTGGTTTTGGCTTCTGCGATAACAGTAGGCCGGTGTCGTCTTGGTCCATCTGAAGAGACGGCGAACGTCGTGCGATGCTTACACGTGCGATACGAAAGATGAGGATCTCGTGTGCGATGGCTGAGGGGTGAGGCGAGGTGGAGGTTATTGGGCGGCAAGTAGACCCATGCATCATCGTTCGAGTGTCGTTGGTCGGTTCGGGATGTACGGGAACGAGGATAAACTGAAGGCGGGACAGCTCGAGTCCTTGATTTGCACATCATCCTAACATGCCAACCGCCTGGTGGAGGTCAGGGGCACATCGCACACGCACACACCAACTCGCGCGAGGTGATGCAGCAACGGCCCGCTGGAGGACGGCTACAGTCTGGTCACCTGTATGAGATGACGAGAGACCAACAGTCACTGATGATACCGCGCGCCGCACAGATCGATACATGTTTGAAAAGCTTTCAGAGAAAAGTAGCAGTACGTCTCCCGCCTTCCCCATTTTCCCCGACGCACATCCTGTGCTAACGCTTGCTCCTACTCGTCTACGTCTATAGGACTCGATATGATGATTGATGATGCTGCGGAACGGTTTAGGGATGCGTACGGGATCGACGAGTTGACGGATCCGAGTGCGCTGTCGCAGGTAGGATCCTTTTGTCGCTTCTACCAAGCGAGTGCCATTCACTTACGTAGGTCCCCCCGTGACATTCGACGGTAGGAAGCGACGCATGTCTTTGGCCGCATCATCTCAACACCGACAGATACGGGGAAACCGTCCGACTCGTCACTCCTGCTCGAATCCTCGCGAGCGATGGGGAATGGGAAACGCACACCTTTGCGATTCGCTGCTCAGGGTGTCAAGGTACGCGAGGGTACGCCCGGGGTTGCAGGGTTCGGGTGGTTTCCTGGTTGTTTAGTCGGATTGAAGGGACGCAATGGAGGAGGTGGTGCGTTCGAGGTTGAGGAGGTCATCATGGTGCGTCATGAGCGGTTCACCAAGGACCAACGCGCGCTGATTCCGTTGTTTGCAGCCCCCGCCACTGGAAATGGAACGTACACCGCTACCCGATATGCTCGCAATGCAGGAACGGACCGCTGGTCAGCCCGTTGAAGTCATGCTCGCTGCAGGACCATACACTCTTGATGCGGATCTCGAGTATGCGCCATTCGAGGCGCTGATAGAGACGGCGATACGGGATCGCCCGGATGTGTTGTTGCTCGTAAGCAAGGTGGGCTTGCTCGGCTTTGATATCGACGCTGACTGCTGTTTCTTAGCTCGGACCGTTTGTCGATTCCGCCCATCCGTTACTTAAAATTGGAGACACGGATCTCACCCCCGTCCAGCTATTCCGAGAACACATTAGTTCCCGCCTAACAGCCTTGATGGAATCGAGCCCTGGCACTGCCGTACTTCTTATTCCGAGTGTGAGAGACTTGATCAGCCGGCATGTAGCGTTCCCGCAGACGCCACTGGACAAGGACCCAGAATTGGGTCTACCAAAGGCAAGTCCCGCTTCTCCTTTTTCCCGCGCAATTTGTCCCTAATATGTCCACGCGAGCAGAAAGTCCGCATGTTACCCAATCCGGCACACTTTTACGTCAATGAAACGCTATTCTCGGTGGCTTCTATCGACGTGCTCTTCCACCTGCGAAAAGAAGAGTATTTCCGTCGGGCCGAGGAGGCCGATGCAGAGCCTGCGACGGGTGTGGTGGCGCCGAAAGACGCAATGGCGGAATTGTGTCGACATGTGTTGGGCCAGAGATCGTGAGTCCTACCTTAAGCCTGCACAACCTAGGCGTTCGAATACTGATGCCTGTGACGCATAGAATGTACCCGCTCGTCCCGCCGCCAGCAGATGTTGCAGGCGAGATCAATCTCGACCTTGCACATCATGAGCTATTGCAACTCGATGTGGCGCCGGATGTATTGATCCTCCCGTCCCGTCTGAAATACTTTGCGAAGGTATGTTGCTTGACCTTACATCTCCCCGGAACAATTGGCTAACAACTCGTGCGCGCGAAGATTGTGGATTCCGTGGTAGCGATGAACCCAGGATACTTGACGAAGGGTAACACAGCGGGGACGTATAGCAAGCTCAGCATACATCCGCGTCGTGGAGCAGCTGCTTCAACGGATGACACCAAAGATAGCGAAGAGGTGGAGCATGAAGTGTATGACCGTGCGAGGGTTGATGTGTACCGCATCTAGTTGGGCGCAGAAGGTTGACTATGTCATGTTCTGCATTCCAATGAAGCTGAATTCGTCTTTCGTGATTTGATATTCTGACTAGCTGGGCTATGTCATAGCTGAGGGATGGGGTTGGAGGAAAGTAGACTGCCTTCAGTGTTCTTACTTGTCAAATCGCCTCGAGACATGAAGAATAATGCATCGCGGTAAAAAGATATTACGAATGAAACATCGAATGCGTTCATCGTCGTGTGGTTCACTGTGGACTCTGAATCCCAAGCAAAGTGAAATGAAGTAGTGAGGTTCCGAATAGTAAGTTGTTATGCCAAGTGGGCCTGCGACTGAAGTGATCTATGGTGGTATAAGTAACAGGTACAATTTTTAACATGCCTGTTGGCAACTCATCGCTAGCCACTCGTAGACCCATTATTGCGAGTATAGTCACGTAAGGAGCCTTCGAAGAAAGGCGATGTGGACGCTGCTCCTAAGTCTATGGTATGAAACCCTCCAGGAAAGCACCGCCCACACAAGTCACCCTTGACTTTTTAGCAAGATATACCTTCTCCTACTTCTTCCCGGCGCCGATATCGGGAGCATGCTTTGACCGCGCACGCAACGTCGGTCCATACTTGATCAACACGAACGGAATCGGTGCCATCACAAGCGCGATGAAGCCGAGCAGGGTGCTTGCCCATCGAGGGTTTAGGTCCTCGTACACTATGGGCGTACGGAGGGTTAGAACGGTTATGAAAATGGCTGGGAAGAGAGCCATGGGACGTACTCTGTGTAGCAAAGAGCGGGAAAATTGCGCCAAAGAGACTCCGGCAAACAGTATTTGCTGCCAAGGCTGATTACATGCCAGAGGGCTTCAGCCCAAGATCTCACGTCTGCGCAGCATAAAGCGTACTCACCTGAAGCAGCCGCGAAGAGATAGGTGTCCACGATCTAAACACGGTCGTGCTTAGCACGAGTAATATACTGCAGACGCCAGCACGACTCACGTAGTTGAAGAGAGATACGAAGATAGCCAACACCGCCGCACCCAATATCGCTCCTCCGATACAAGGCCCAACCCACGATAACGTCGGATAACTCGTCCATCCGAAGACAAAGAACGCGATGACTAGCAAGGGCGAGGCCATGAGACAAAATTCAATCCTAACTTCTGGTGGTGTCGGGGCTGGGGCGTAACGACGTGCTTCGACTTTGTACCTCGGGTTAAAGTATACAAGGTATATAAACGTGGAGAGAACACCGCCGAGGAAGACGCCGAGGAACATCAGCTAAGAAAAGCTCGATGTTAGCCGCAGTCCGCAGTTCGCTATCTAAAAGATGCAGCACTCACTCCCGTGATACCAGCCGAGAACCCATGGCCGACGCTGAACACGATCGGATACGCCTCGAACATTAGATAGACACTGCATGCGTACACGGCAATAAGCGCGCGAATTTTTGTTCCAGGCTGGAAAGGTGGGAGGACATACCAGCCGTAAACGAAAGACCTGTGATACCACCAAGTAAGGTGTCAGCCTGGATCACCTACGGGTGTACGGACGTAAGGGAGACGCTTACATGTATACCGTAATCGCCGCCAACATAGGTTCTGTGAATAACATTTGGAAAGGCTTGATGAACAGAACTTTGGAGAGAGATTTGATGTCGCGTTCATTGCGTTCCACTACCATGTGCATGGATCGAGACGATCAGCCAACACCCCTGTTCGTGAGCAAGACCGGGGAAGCGGAACTCACGTGGCGCCCAATATCTATCGTCCCCTGTCTCCTTCCTTAACCGCTTGGCCTTCCTCGCTAAAATCTTCGGTGTATACGTCTCTGGGATCGTGAACAGCACTATTAACCCGCAAAAGCCTGCAAAGAGTGTGAGTACCCAGAAAAGCCAACGCCAGGATGCGTTGCTGGCGCCGATGAAGCCACCGACAATGGGTCCCAAAGCTGGACCCTGAGTGTGGCGAAGACGAAAATGTGAGAAGGGATGCAGGAGGACCAAGTGGAACGACTTACAGCAAAGGGTGCGAGGGAGAAATAGGCCATGGCGATGCCACGTCTATCAGCGTCCCAAATATCCGCAAGTAATGCGCTACTCGTGGAAGGGGCAACTTAGTCGCGCCTTTGATGTCATTGACAAGAGCAGAGTAACGTACCCAGAATTTGTCAATGGGCAACTTGCAAACATGCCACCAAGGAACCGGAAGACGAGGATCGATGCAGTGTTTTGCGACAGTGCGCATCCGACCTATTGCACAAGAATCAGTGACAAGTTCGTTTAACACTCCGCGCGACGCCGCTGGATCTGCAAAAGGAAGGAATATACCTGGAACCCAGTGTAGAACAGGAACGCGACCAAAAATACCGGTTTCCTACCGACCTGTTCCGATGCAGGACCCCACAAGAGAGGCCCGCAACAATACCCTGCCACGAAAAGGCTGATTGTGAGCGTGCCAACCTCCCTCCCGAAGCCGAATTGCCGTTCCAGGTTGGGAACAACACCCGCTGCAAAAAAAGGAGGTTTAGCGAGGGTCCGAGGTAAGAAAATGAGCGAGAAGTAAGGCTTACATGGCGCCGAACTGGCGAATGTACTATTAAGGACAAGAAGACTCCCCGCTGCAGTCAGATACCACCTGTAGAGTGATGACCAGTTCTGGAGGGAGAAAAGTCAGTATTCTTGACTCCCCTGCGCCGCATCCCATGGGCGCGCGATTGACTCACTTTTGGATTCTCCGGGTCTCCCTTTTCGAACCGAACCATCCACTCTTCATCCGTCTTCTCGACCGTCACCTCCGCCTCCCCTTTCTCCACGTCCACCACCTGTTTCGCATTCTGCGCGGTACCTCCTAGTCCGCCTTGAGGTCCTACGCCCAACCCAGCACCACCAACGTCAAGCCCGAGTTTCCTGCCTGTTGCAGGATCGACCTGCTCCGCCAATGTACTGTCGTCGGAAGAACCTCTTGACCGTCCCTGTACTTTTCGTTCAGCAGACGTGGCTACTGTTGTCGGAGTCGGGGCGATCGCATCAGAGTATCCACGAGCCCGATTACGTCGTTCGTCCCGCGCCACTGCTTCCTCCCTGGATCGTACCGCGATGAAGGCATGGTTATCGTCCTCTGAATCTTCCTCATCCGGAGGCGAGACGGAGCCCATAATCGAGACTGCGTGAGGGAGAGGATGTGAGCAGGATATCAGAGGCAGCGCTGTTTAGTGCTTACCGATTGGCGGACGACTTGTCACTCTCCTAAAACTCGTCGAAGATGGCAATCTCGTCAGCCCATCCTGTCCCGCAGCCGCGGGCATATAGGTCGGCGGTACATGAACGCCTGTTCTTGTCACGTCGCCTCCATTGGCCGCTGTTGCAAGCGAAACGAATTGGCTTGTATTGTTTGCTGCAATACCGGTTACCGAGGACCGCGATGCTGATCGTGTTCGGCCAATCTTGCTAAACCCACTCTTGTTTTGCGGCGAGGTAGGAGATGCGGGAGCACGGGAAGAAGAGTAGTTGCTGGTGTCGAACGTCTTAAGTGGTGGCAAGACATGTGCGCGTTCTTCATGGTGTTCGTCGACGGGTGTGGATGCGCCAGGCGCCGTCAGTGGGGTCGACATATGTTTAAGTTGACGGAATGCCCGACTGCTTGCTTTGTAGATTCTACTTCAACTCCCGTCACGACCACTTCGATTGTCTGATGCGTGATAGAGGTCCGATGGGAGGGCAGGACAGAGAGGTAAGGGAGCACAATGTGACAACACCGCTCGTTGAATATGGGATGGGTGATGGTTATGCAGCTAGTTTACAGTACTACATAGATCATGTTGATGAGTGATGAGGCATGGTAGCTGGCATGATGCTGAAACGGAACGAAACAATTTTCAAGGCTCAACGATAACTTTAATAGTGGAGCCCGCTAACGCCGATGACTGCAACGAGCGTGCCGGATTCGGATCGGCAGATACTATTGCCCCACTCTGTCTTCTTCGACATGATGTTGTTCCAGCTTTTGTTCCTCCACCATTCTTGTCTGCTGGAATGGGAAACTCAAAATGCGATAGGCAACAGAATTCCTTCATATCGCTGTGATGTGCCACATTCGGCTTAGGAACGGTTTAAGGGGCTGTTTATACGATACGAGCCCGTCTGCCACCAGTGAAATTATATACCCTTCGAGTTTCTTTCGCTCTTTGACATCTCTTGAATATTGGATTGTCATTAGCCCAAACTGTATGTGCGGAGCTGTACCCGCAAGCTGGATAGACATACATGTTTGATCTGCGGCAACAACCCCATCATCGGCTTCGGTAGCTGCGTCGGTCCGTCACTCCACCTTGTCGGCACAATGTCGGCATGTCGCATGTCGGCGTCTGCGGCAGCGGCTAGATCATGATTAGGTAAGCCATTTTGCGATTGTCTCCGTTCAACCTTTTCGCCACCATGCATCATCATTCGATATTTGGTTATTCAGTCACGTCAGCATCGATATCTGTCCATGAATCCACCCGTCCATGAACCCACCGCTCAATGACTAGGTTGGACGTCACGATTTTCCAGACGCCCCAGCTGGTAAGCCAGACTGCGACAAAGACGCGCATATCACTAGTGGACCACGGACGAATCTGCGACTTTACATTGCACTGCAGTAGCTAATTAATAAACGCAACTCACATTGGCGGCGACACATCTTATTCACTACTACTTGACAATACATGCAGATTTTTCAGAAAGCTTCAAGGGGATGCGCTTGGAAAAGGAGTAGTCTTAAACAACAAAAATTGAGCTTGATCTAGAAAAGGACAACAAGCATTCACGTTTGCGTGCTTTTCCGTCGCTTTATGTCTACCGGTCACACGACCCAACTAACGATAATCCCGGTTCTAATATGATGCGGTCCTTACAACACGGTACAATAGTACGTATTACAATGTGTACAAATAATGTTGTGATGGAGAGTGAAACCCAGAATCGAAGGCCGCTTGCAGCGTACAGAGTCATTGAGGTACAGCCATGGATGAAGCAATGTTGGCGAGTCGACACGAGTTCCCCAGTGACAGAAAAGCAATAATTTGGTATTGGGAATAGGTTATGACCTGACCCCGTCCGTAGGCTTCGAGCGTGGTGCCTTGTCGAGCTTTGCAATCACGTTCCTTATCATTGCAACAGCCGACATGTCAGTACGCTGGCGGACAAGCAATTTCATGCTTTCCTGATCGACTCACTTTGCATACTCCAGCTTGCTGATGGCTTTATCCATCCTCCGCCGTTCACGACCATGTGCCAACAGTTCAGGCTTCATCATCTGTGAGAGATGCCATGTCCACATCTTGTATTTATCGTCGATGTATGTGACCACCGTTCCATCATGCGAAAGCAGCAATTTTGTGTGGTCTTGGTAGTTGAACTATTTCCCAAGGACAAGTCGTCAGTCGGGTAAAGATCGGAACCAAGAGCCAGTACATACCTGGAACGTATCGTTGCTAAGCCTGAAAGCGATCACATGTTTCATCCGCCAATATCTCGTCAAAAACACCATCCCCGTACGCAACTGTGTGTCTTGATAGTTGTACTCTGTCATGCCATTCAACTTGTTCATCATGTACTGCTCAAAGTGGCTCAGGAGGTAGAGTCTTTCCTGAAAGTGCTCGTCATCCGGTACCTTGGACATGCTGTAGTTCGTACGTAATGCCTGCCCAGAGCTATTGGACGGCGGAGGCTTGATGTGATCGATGTGTCTGCAAGATCGTCGTTAGCTTCTTCGCCATCCGAAACTTGGTCAAAGGGACGTACTGTTTGCTCGGAGCAAATACCATTGTGCTAGAGTCGTTAAAGTGTACTCCTACTGTGCCATCCGTCAAGGCATACCCCATGCCGTACTTGTGTGCGTAATCCAACCACGACGAGATGAAAATTTTCGGATCTGCTGGTCTTTCTTGCGCCATTTCTGACAATCCCATGGTAAAGCACGCACAGTCAGTTTTGCTGTAGTGTCAGAAAGACATGCTGGTATGTCGAAACTCACCTGATGCAGTGATCGGTAGATCCTGTTCCCTCGTCATCAACGCTTCATCAATGTTTCTAGTAATCCGATCATACAGCGCTCTCGACCGATATTTCTGCGAGTTCGTTACAGTTCCAGACGATGATGAAGCCACCGACTTGGCACCTTCTTGACTACCGGCTGTAGCCGATGCCGGCAAACCGTTGATTTGATGTCCTCGAGCAGGTGAAAGTGCACGTCGGTTCTGTTCCCGCAGTGGAGATGTTGCCGTTGTCGTTCTTTTCGCCTTCAACCGTGACTGTAGCATCAACCCATCATCTTTCCCGTCGTCATCCATATCAACATCCTCTTCTTCAATGATGTCCCGATTTCTGCCGCCAGCCGAAGAGCCCGATGGTCCACGGGATCTTGTTTCGCGGCGTAAGGGAGACCCCGTACTGGCGCTTGGACCTTGGAAATGTCGCATGAGAGAAGGATCGGCACGACCGCCCGCGTGTGCAACAGTAGGCGCAACAACTGGCGGCTTCTTTGCAGATCTATAGTAAGGAATGATTCAATGTCAGTGATCTAAATCACAGAAAAGCAACGTGGAAACGGAGGCAACTGACGATAAAAGGGTGGAAATCGGGGAATCTGGTGCAACAGCTCGCTTGAATTCTTCCTCCTGCCTGGCAATCGCCTGATTGACCGCCTGCCTCGCCTGTACGGGACTCGCAACAACACCGGGAACACTCCTCGGCGGCTGTTTCGGTACCGTCTTGGCCAATGGCAAGTCCTGCCCTACTGCACATCGCTGCTTGAGTTTCCGGAAGTTGTGTGTGATTTGCTCGAACGACATGGGTGGGAATATCGGGACTTCTTTGAGGGATGAGGCAGGGAGGTCGGTTGGGAATGCGCCACTGATAAACCATGGGTGGGCAAAGATGTCGTCGAGCGAGGGTCGTTGGCCTGATCACGGACATGTGCGCAGTGGTCAGATATCAAGCAAGTGGGCACGAACTGAAAATGACACGTACTGGGATCCTTGTTCAGGATGCTCTTCACCAGAGACTTTGCCTCCTCCGAGACCCGACAATCCGGCGGGAATGCATAATCCATATCCTTGATCTTCCTATAGGCCGCAATATAAATCGTTAGCACCTGCACATCCCCGTGACTCTGAACGGAAGTGCTTACTGGTAGATCATTTTGACGTCTTTCATCTGGAACGGTGGTTTGCCAACCAACATCGTATACCTGTTCGGACGAGTATGCGTCAATTTAGAAACACAGAGTGCAGGAATACGAAGGAAAGACTGACAATATAACGCCGATTGACCAGATGTCTACTTCGTAGCTATGACCTTCACTCTTTCCATACAGGACTTCTGGTGCAATATAATTCGGCGTCCCACAAACGGTCCTAGACCCAGGGGAAAATAAATTACGGATTAGCTCATTCGCACCATCCTACACAACCACAGGACAGACGAGCCCGAAAAACGAAAGAGAAACGATAACTCACTTTCTGCGATCACCCTCCTTTTCAATCAATGCAGCAAGCCCGAAATCACCGACCTGGACATTCATCCGTTTATCAAGAAACACATTCCCCAGCTTTAAATCCCGATGCATGACCCGGCATCTGTGCATGTACTGTACGGCGGAGATGATTTGGGTGAGGTAGTACCGTGCTTCTGGTTCTGTGAATCGTTTACGGCGTTTCAAGAGGTCCATCATGTTCTATTCGTAGAGCGGTATCATCGTGTTCAAATCAGCAATACTGGGAGATGCGAGGGCACGATGTGAAGAAAGAGGGACTTACGCCGTGCTCGCACAGTCCGAGAAGAATGTATACCTGATCTTCATCTTCGAACGCTTCCCGAAATGGCACAACATGTGGGTGCGCCATCAACTTGTGAATCATGATCTCCGCATACAGCTGCCACATCACACCAGAGATCAATAGAAAAATGTCAGTATACCTGTTATCTGCGCCAGGGCATGCCAGAGCAGGACAAGGAGAATCGAGCAAAGGAAAAAAAAGCTCACCTTTGTTCGTTTCTTGGTTGTTGCTAGTTGGTCTTTATGTACTACTTTAGCAGCCCATGATCTTCCGTCCGGTCCCAGAAGCTCATAGACTCTCGCAAAGCCTCCCTATGGTATAAGGAAAGTATCGCAGCATCAGCCATCGGGGGAAAAACAATCAGCACCTGCCTCTCCTGTCTGTTTTCTCCACAAACCGCCGGTTTACTCGGAACGAAACACTCACCTCACCAAGGAACCCCATCCTCGTATACTGCACTCCATTACCTGCATCTCGAATCTTGATTGGCGGGGAAGGAGGTGCTTCCTTGTCCTTTTTATTGTTGGACATTGGTTTGATCTTTTCCCCTCCTCCTCCTTGTTGTTGTTGGTGTGCGTGTGCTCCTCCGACCGACGGAATGGGTGCGGGAGGGGGAGCGTAGGCTGTTGCCATTGCTCTTAATAGCTGTAGGTTGTGTGAACCGAGATGAAATGTTGGTCTGAAGGAAAGGACAGAAGGAAAAGAAATAACAAAATGTTAGTAAAGTGTTGCAAAGGGGTAGATGTTCACTGAACCCTTCTGTCGGATGCATTTCCGCGCTTTCTGCGCGCTTTCTAAAGTCGGCGCGCTCGCTTCGCCACCATCCATCGGCTAGCAGTATTCGACTTTTGTGACTTGTAAAGGTAACGTCGTATACGTCGAAGGAATTCATTCTTGCAAATGCATAAGGCAGGGCTAGAAACAATATTGAAAACACAAAGAAAGAAATACAAAGCGTGTATGGATACAAAGCAACCACGAAAAAACTAATCGATACATCTACTCAAACTCGCCAACATCTTCCATTCGTCCGTTATTCCCTCCTTCTTTCATTCCTACTACCACCCCACAGTGTCTCTTTTCCACTTTGTATGTCACCTCTGCCGACGACTTGACTTAACAAGGCAACGGGAAGATACAGAAGTTGCACGGAATAGGACACGGCACGATCCAACAGAACCGACCCGGGCACATCTCCCCTCCACCTCTCAGCCTCATGTTACCCTCAGCCTCTGCTTGCTGATCGACCTGGGCCTGCTCTGTCGTTGGCTGTGTAGGCTCTATGACGGAGGAAACACAGTAGTGAAGGCGTAAGTAAAGATGGAACAAGGAGAAGAGCGAGAGAAGGGACTGGAGAACGTACTCATAGACATGCTCTGCATAGCCATCGGTTGCTGAGTTGTCATACCGGCAGTGGCGGTTGGCTGTTGAGCGATGGTAGGTTGCGGTGCGTAAGAGTTGACCATTTTGTATGTTTGAGCGATACGGTTTACGTGTGTTTAGATTTGTCTAGGTTTGCAGTTTACGGTTGCGTTTGTGTGTGGACAGACTGCAAATACGAAGGCGTTCGTTAGATTGTGTTTATGAATATCAAATAAGTAAATCCTTCAGTATCCCTCGGATGATATGCAGAATATAGCTAGACCCAGATAGAGCTGTGTCACTACTGCGAATAGGACCCGTATGACAGCTCGGATGACGTCAAGCTCCCTTTCCCTTTTCCGTAGAAAGACGTGGATTCTTTGCAAAAAGAAGGACCACAAAGTAAACAACCGCTGCTCGGACCTTTCTCGGGCCGGAACCGTCTTCGAGTTTACTATGTCCGATCTACCTATGAATAGCGCTCTGAATCGTTTGGGTTCTGTGTTCTGTGTTCTGTACAGTTCGTTGCCTCGCCTCGATGTCAGCTGTAAGTGTTCTAGCTGATTCCCTCTCCGGCCCGTGATAGAGGCCTTCGGAGCACGGTATCATCATTCGCCAGGAGCAAGGAACTAGCGAGGGATCCATCCAAGAAGAAGGTAGAGGAGTACTGTATAGAGGTATATATACAAGTAGTGCGAACGTCCGCAGCTCTCAATAAATGTTCATGTGATATTGCATAGCCATTGATCATGTTTCCTCTGACCATATACCTCGCACAACTGTGCCTCCTCCTCTCTGTTTCTCCACAAACCACGCATGCCAACCCGGTCCCTCCCAGCACACCCGAATCATCCGACCCGATCCTCTCCCTCCCCTACGCAACATACAAAGGGTACCACAACACAACCTCCCAAATCTACCAATTCCGTTCAATCCGTTTCGCCGCAACAACCACAGGCGAAAACCGGTGGCGAGCAGCACAACCGCCAGCAGATGAACGCGGGCTAGGCATGCAAGATGCGAGCGATTGGCCTAAACAGTGTCCTCAAGCGACGGCCGGCGGGGTTGTCAGTAAAGATGCGTATGATCCGCTGCAGAGTTTGGACGATGAGGATTGCTTGTTTCTGAGTGTCTGGGCACCCGATGGGATCGCTCTGAATGCGGGAAAGGATAACAAGAAGAATGGAAAGGGAAGCGGAAAGGGGAAGAAGGAAAAGGATTTATTGCCCGTGCTGGTATGGATCCACGGAGGCGGATGGGATCGTATGTTCACTTCACAGATTCGCCGACTCCCAGACTGTTAACTCCACCTTGTCACTGACAGACAACTCCGTCCGGGAATTCGACCACACCCCGCTTCTCGCCTCGACCAACAACTCTTTTATCGGTATCTCGATTCAATACCGGCTCGGCGCATTCGGATTCCTTGCCGACCCTGCTATGGCTTCTGACAGTGGTCTGAACGCCGGTATTACAGACGCGCGAGCGGCATTGAGGTGGGTGCAGGAGTACATCCATCTGCTTGGTGGGGATCGAGGGAGGGTTACTATTTGGGGACAGAGTTCGGGTGGAGGAACTATCGGGCATCTATTGGCTGCTGAAGCCGAGACAGAAGCGACAACGACGAACGGGAATGCAACAGGGAAGGGGAAGAAGGAGAAGGGGGAGTTATTCCAAGGTGCTATGCTAAGTTCGCCCTACATGGTCCCTATGGGAAAGTGTGACGATTCATTCTGGCAAGTAAGTCGCCAGTGTCTCTTCCTGTACTCTTTTCTTTCTTTACATTGGCTGATAGGTTTGCGGTGTTGCTGCAGGACCAATTTCAAGACTTCTCCAGCAGAGCAGGGTGTACGAACGATCTAGAGTGTTTACGGAAGCAGGATACAGCGCTCTTACGGACCTTGAACCACGAAGTAAGTCCCTCCTCCCACTCGCCCGTTTTACCCTCACGATGATAATCCCGCTCCTCGTGCAGCACTATGTCAACTACACCTACACTGGTCGTCCGTCTGTTTATGAACCGTGTATTGAAGGTCCTGGTGGGTATATTCAATACAACACCGTTGAGCGGATCTTAAATGGCCAAGTTGCCGGCGTGAGTCTTTCGTCATCTTCGTGGCCGTACTCTGCTGCGCCTGGCTGCCTAAGAAGCTAATCCGCCAGAGGTCTTTCAATAGAACGCCGTCATCGCAGGCTCAAACTACGCTGATGGAAGTACCTTTGTTACCTCGGCATCCCTGCAAGTACCGAAGAACATCACCGACGCGACTACGGTGGCGAAGACAGCGGACACCCTTCTAGCTTCGGTACTAATGCAGAAATGGCCGTTGTCGAAGGATCAAGTGGGGGAAGCAGTATCGCTATACCCTTTGACGGCATTCAAGGACAACTTCGAGAGAGGGGGTGTGGTGTTTACGGATGCCGTCTTTGCGTGGTAAAGACCTTGCCTCCCAGTGTCGAGTTGCGTCCGAGAAGATCTGATACCGCTGTTATGTGTTCTTTTAGTGCCTCAAACTGGGTGGCGGATGCCTATGGTGATAACGGGTACAGGTACTTATATGCGGTCGCAGACGCTGTGCATGCTCGTGGTGAGTCAGGAACATACGAAGAAGTAGTACGTGAATCCTGACGACATGTCCAAACCCGCCTTCCCGTGTATAGACAATGCATACGAGTTTCCATTCTTCTGTAAGGATCCCTCCGTCGGCTCCTGCATTGTTCAAACACAGTCGCCTGACCTTTTCCCTCGATTTACAGATAATACTTTATCACCCTACTCTCCAAGCTTTTACCAATCATACATCGGAAGCATGACCTCATTCCTCCTGACGACGCCGATAAATCAGTCGCCAAACACTCTCCAGTCACCTGCGATCATCTCAAAGGAAGGAACATGGCCAGCGTTCGCCATTAATGGGGAATACAAAGTTCTGAATTTGACACGGGACGCGGCGACTGGTGTGAATGTTACCTCTGGGTACATAGGAAGTGGGAGTCCGAGAATTGGGACTCAGGAGAGATGCGATTTTTGGAAGAGGGTAAGAATTGACGGCGGTTGGTAGGCCCGTGGCGGAGAATACGATAATTTCTAAAGGAGATGCAAATGACCATTGTACCAGACCAGAAAAAGCCTCTACTAAAACACCGGGGGCGACGATACGTATATATTGAAATTGAAATGTAGGTCGGCATACTATATCGTTTACAACGATGGACTTCTCGGTTTCATCGAGAAAGCATGGGCCCATGATGATCCTGGGACTCCCGATATGCGAACGCCAGTCTACTGTTGGGGAGATATACACTACAACGAGCCCCGCCCCAGCTGCATTTCGCTTAGGCTTCATGCTTGACGGCACCTGCTTTCACAGTCTCCTCACCCTGTTCCTCTGCGATGATTCCAGCCTCCTCGGCAATTCCTATGGCGGGATCCGCACCCACAACGACATCTTCAGTCGCCTCGGGCTTGACAGGGGATTCAGTGGAGGCTTCCGTAGCGAGACGTCGAATGTCGGCATTCTTGCTAGTGATGTCTTCACCAAACGTACGAAGGGACAGCATGCTGTTAGAACAGCGCATTAGTCAAAATTAAGGGAAGCTGACGAGACAAGAAAAGCCCATACCTCTTTTCTTTCTTGTCGATCAACAAAGAAAGCGAGTCTTTTGCTCTCCAAAGCGGCAAAGTGAGGGGAATCCGGAGACTGAAATACACAACGGGGAAATGAGTCACAATCCAAGAATCTCTTCTGAAACTGTGACGAGGCAAACTTACGATCCTCCTCCGTGACGCGTCGAGGTACCGGCATGGAAAACGATAACATGACAACCTAGCGACTTGTCCTTCATCTCTGCCAATAATCCAGTTGTCTGGTTTTTAATCTACATAGGGGATCGCGACATGAAGCATTAGCGACCACTCAAGAGTCTCCAGCACCAACACTCACCAAAGGGTACATGTCCGACAACAAGACCTCCAAGTCGTCAATCGTGCCGTGTAGGATCTTGGTCTGATCCATGTACGGCAAAATACTAGGAAGACCTTCCAATGGAATTCTCCATTTGCAGTGCAGATCCGTGTTCCTGTTTTGCGTGTCTTGACGCACGAATACACGGATACCAGCGGACAACAGTCGGATCGAATGGTACTCGTTGGAGTGGATCAGGTTCTAGAACGCGAGGAGATACACTGTCGTTAGTTACGATGGAGATGGGCGGGAATGAACTGAAACTTACCTTGACAATGTCGTTTGACATGTACAAGTTTCTGTTTGCAGTCCCTGTTCCATTTCGGACGAAACACCTGTCTCGTGGGAAGTCACTCGACAAGCCAAAGTACTCACTACAGGGGCAAATCAACCATGAGTACAGATTGTTAGAGATCAAGTAATCCATACTCACATGCAAGACACAAGCTCGGGGTCATTAGGTTGAACGTAAAAGAATGGATCCTCCTTGAAGATGTGTTCAGTTCCCTTCTTCTTTTTGCCTTGCTGCACTGGCTTTGTCTCGGCGACAGTAGCGACGACTGGTTTCGTTTCGACCGGAGTAACAGCGACGGTAGGCTCCTCGGCAAACGCCACGTCAGACGACACTGCGCCTGGTGCCTCGGCCTCAACTTTGGCCTTTTTAGGTGCTCCATTCTCTTCAGGCCCTCCCGGGGCCGAAGGCGATACTGCCCGTTTCTTCGATTCATCGCCGCCCGAGGAGGGTGCGGCGGCTCGTTCGATCACACAGACATAGAACCCGCCCGTGTCCTGATCATGGGGCAAAAGTCGGAGACTGTTCGCGAATGTAGCATCAGTGTCGGGTCGCTAAACGATGCCGCTAGCGCACTTACCCATGTTCCAATCCCAACGACGCGACATTCTCAGGAGCCCACAGCGACTCGGCCAACACCTTGTCCCGACCGGTAATCTTTCCACTACCTGCCAATCCGACAGCGTACCCAGCATCATACTCCTTCTTCTTCTCCTCATCGCCCTCTACGGCAGCTTGACACGCACGCAACTCCTCGACCACGTCCTCCTGCAAGAAGAACACATCCTCGATCCCTCGTTCCTTTCGTTTTTCTCGAACACCAGCGACGTATCCGAAATGGTGAATTCGGGACGGGTGGAAGACAAGCTCGCCTTGTTCATCTTGCGAGTAAATCTTCCACTTGGTCAATCCCGAACGCCTCTTCAGACCCGGCAAAACCTTGTCTGCTGGTTGCGGGACAATCTTGAACACTCCTGGCTCGCTGTTCAACGCGGCAGCAACGACCGCCTCGTTCTCTGTCGGGTTAAAACTGCACGTAGAGTATACCATTCGTCCACCAGGTTTCAACAGCTGCATGGCACGAAGGAGGATTCGAAGCTGAAGTGGGTGCAAAGCCGCGCCGTTCCCTGGTGTCCAGGTTTTCCAAATGTCCAGGTTTTTGCGCATGGTTCCGTCTCCGGTACAGGGGACGTCTGCGAGGATCCGGTCGAACATGAGCGCCGTGGTACGAGGCTTGTCCGTGGCGCCGGTAGCAGGAACGGTGAGTTTGAAGGTCGGGATCCGGGAAGCATCATTGTTTGTCACCCCAAGTCCTACAGAAGGCATCCTTCCCGTCTGATGGACCAACATGTGACACCTCTTCAAATCGGCATCATTCGCAATCAATAACCCGGTCGTCACCGTCGAATGATGATTCAACGCCTCCATCATTTGCGCAGTCTTTGATCCGGGTGCAGCACACATGTCCAAGCATACGTGATGCGACTCGATATCAAGCAACAACGGCGGAATCATCGACACGGCTTCTTGTCGCGAAATGTTACCAATCTCGGTTTCCCCAACGAGGAACCGCTGGAATACTTTAAATTCGGGCGACTTTCGAATGACTCGTTTAGGCACGTCGAGTTGCCATGCTAGATGCCCCGGGAACCATGGGAGTTGTTTAGGCGGAGCAAGGGTGATCATTCCCGTGTCGGCATCAAGGGTGATACCGGTCTCGCCCGGTGCCACAATGTCGGCGTCCGCGTCGGTTTCGGGCGCGGGCGTAGCGTTCTGGCTGTTTGCCTCGTCGACAAGCTGCTGCATTCGCTGCATGTTCGGGTTCATGAGAAAGTCTCGCGAGATGGTAACGTTGCTCAGCATGGGAAGGTAGTGTTCCTTGATCTCGTCGTTGATCGCTTCGGCGTGCCTGTTATCGGGAAAGGGAGTCAGAACTTGGGGTTTCGCAGGGTTCCGCGATGGTAGTATACGCCAGCACGTCCAAACAGCGGCATCGGCCTCAAGAAGACAGAAGGAATGTGCCCTTAGCCATCTTACGACAGCCTCTTTGGTCGGAAAGACACAGAGTCTCGCTCTGCTCGTTGGAACCTCGCACGATCGCAGTACACCACTAAGCTCGGCAGTCCTACAACAATCTCGAAGAGATCAAAGACACTGGTTCTCGGGCAGCGGCCTCGACAAGACACAGAATTTCGCTCCGCTCGTCTGATGCTCACGCTCTCGCGCAATCAAAGCGACTACGCTCGAACGGCCTACGTCGCCCTCGATGAACAGAGACACCGATGCTCAGCCTGCGGCGCTCGGAAGATACTCGCTTCGCTCGAGGAGACAACCAAGACTGATTCTCGGCCTACGGCCTCGGGAAAGGTTTCGCTCTGCCCGTCTCGATACTCACGCTCTACTCCCCGTAACCCTAAAAGTCGTCGGTAAATCCCTCTTTAACGCTCCCTTAAACTCTTCCCACTCCTCCATCCCCATCAATTCCTGAGCCTGGTAATACGCCTCGAAAGCCGGATTACTATACTTGATGTCTTTCCAGTTATCAAGATCCCTGTTTCCTGTTTGTTGTTTTGTATTGGTGATGGTATTTCCTGTGTTTTCTGTTCCTGTGGCCGGAGCATCACGTCCGCCTGAGCGAGCGGTGGAGCTGCCGCGTTTCTACAGGGACATCAGCCGTTAGCCCGAGTCATATAAAGGTGACCGAAGTAACTTACTCCACGTCCTGATTTACCGCCTCGACCCATTTTGATATTGTTTGTGTGATAGTAAATCTCTTTTAAGTGAATGTGATATAACCCAGAGGTGATATCAATCATCAGTGAAGCCCCTTGCGTTTCCGTTTCGTCCCCAGGATGGAAGGAAAATATTTCTCCAGTTCGATCGCCGATTTCTTGTAACGCTAAAAGTGACAGAAACCCCGGTTTAAATAATAGTATGCCGATTTCTGTGCGAATTATCTGGACAGTTTACAGACTACTCACTCCGAGCTTGTCGTCATCTACAATCTCGACATGTTACCCTCCTCCTGCTCTCCTCTTCCTTGGCCGTACAAACCCACCGACAACCAACAATGTCCTCATCACCCCTCCTCACCCGACTCCGACCATACCTTCCCATAGGCAGACGAAGCGCAATAGTAACCCTCCAGCTTTTAACAACCTTTCACCTCTTTACAACCGACATTGCCGAAGTCCGCCTATGTTCCGGGTTTTCCATGTTACCCACGTTATCGCATCAAGGAGATTTCGTATTGATCAGTCCACTGCCGTTACGATTCCATGAATCAGGGTTACAAAGGGCTGCGCGGGGTGATACTTCCTCTTCAGGAGGCGGGGTGCTTGGTTGGTTTCGTCGCAGGAACACACAAACGGAGGACGGCAGAGGCGAGTACCTCAGCGACGAGGATAATACGTGGGGTATTAAACGCGGGGACATCATCATTGCTACTTCCCCAACCGATCCATCAAAAACCGTTTGCAAGCGTGTGATAGGGCTGGAAGGGGATGTCATCGAAGTTGATCCAACACGGTCCGCACGGCGGCGGAGGCGTCGGCAAAGCCTGGGGGTCGGGAATGGAGCATGGATGGGCGAAGGAGGACAGGACGAAGTAGAGATGGAGGCGTTGAGTATGGCGGGGAAGGGTACATGGGAAGAAGCAGATGCGCAGCACCGACACGCTCTCTCGCATCAACGCACACTTCACCCAACACCGCCAATACAAACACAGCCCGGTGAAATCCTGATCCCGGTCTTCCCTACTATCCCAGCGGCACCAACAACATCCATAATACCTACACGAAAACGTCCACAGCCAGGCGATGTAGCGCATGTCCGGATTCCGAGGGGACATGTATGGCTCGCTGGGGATAATCTATCCAATTCGACGGATTCGAGGGCGTATGGACCTGTGGCGGTGGGCTTGTTAAAGGGCAAGGTTTTGGCGCGGGTGAGTCTTTACAGCTTCAAGGTATACATGAAGAGGCTGATTGTCTGCTCGCTTCTTGTCCCCTGTGATTGTTTCTGGTTTCGTTCCTGTCCCTTGGTTGATTGGTTGGCCCAATCCCTGATGGTGACAGGTATGGCCAAATCCGAAATGGATCACCAATGAAACGCGGTATATCGATTAAATACGACTCACTCTACCCCTACGGGCCAAAGCAGGGCAATGGAAGACAGCATAATGGAAAGCAGCATAACGGAACGGAGCACGGCCTAACGACGTCGATAGGAACGCGGTCGAAGTAGGCATATCGCATAACATGTTATAACATCACATCACGTGGACAATCCTTCCGCTAAATTGCCTCGCTTCGCAGCGTATACCATTGCAGATACCCGAGACTCTCCGCAGCCCTCAGCGAACATTTCAACGCGTCGGACATACCCCAGCAGCTTCTCGTCTGGAAGCGGACTGCTGTTGGGGATGTTTCACCGGTCGTCGTCGTCGTCGTCGTCGTCGTTGTCATGGTTGATTATGACCTTCATGAACACATGTCACTTACTTGCCGGCGACCTACTTGCCGGAGATCTGACGTTGAGAACGATTGGCATTTCCTCTTAAACGAGTATGTAGCACTTGAGTCTTGTAACTGATTTCATTCCTCTTTGCCTGGGTATCTGGGAGTGAGATTCAACAATTGAAAGACCACACCTGAGAACATAGGGCGACATTGCGATGTGAATGTGCCTCCACAGGTAAGAGTGTTTGAACTTCGCTCCACTACTGGCATATCAAGGTGGAATTTTCGATGTGCCAGGTATACGATGTATGTACAACATCGAATGACGCAGCTTACAACGAGGACGACTAGATGTCGCTGCATAAGCTGAGCTGGACCGATGGGGAAGCTAAAGGTCGATGGTGGTGGCAAATTTTCGCTTTCTCGATATAGGGAGCGGTAGAATGGGTTAGATAGCTTGATAGGATCTCGATCGCGCGCGCAAACCAAGTACGAGGAGTCGAGAGGAGAAGGCGAAGGTTTTTATCATCAAACCATTAGGGTCTTGGGATACGCGTTTACATTTATCATCATCATCATCCAATTCACTTTCCAGTCTCTTACCATCAGTTACACAACAACACCATCCTATTTCACCAGAGATAAAGAAGAACAACATCATGACGTTCCTCTCACTTCCAGACGAAGTCCTCGACATCATCGTCGGCTTTTTGAATGCTCCGAAAGATGCTTTCATGTACCAACAAATACTTCCCTCCTCGACGGCTTGCCTCTGCAAAATGGAAAAGATCTACGCTCAGGATAACGCAGTCTTTACAATGTGGCCTGAATGGAGGAGGGACTCGTTGGCGTTTTCTGCAGTGTGCAAGAGGTTGAGGAAGGTAGTCTTCGATCGGTTCTGGCTGCAGTCGGCGACGATGGAATGGACCTCCAAGAAACTCCAGGACTGTCGTGCGTTGCTGGATTCATCGGCTCGAGCCAAAGTTGAGTGAGTATCCCAATGCGCAAGTGTTCTTAGGGCCTACACTGATGGCTTGCCTATAGAACCTTGATCTTACGTGGTGAATGTAACGCTGCTACTACTTCTCGACCTACACTCAAAGACTATGCCGACATGTTCCCTCGTATCCGTAACATCGAAATTGTTTTGGTCTACCCTGATTTACCTCATTGGGAGAGGCCCGACAACGTGGATGTGGGTGCCATCTCTAAAAAGGCGAAATCGAAATCCGCAGCCGCAGCCGCTTCATCTACACCCCCTGTCAAGAGCTCTTCGTTACAGTCGGTCAATTTGGCCATTTACAAGTCAAATAACTTTAAGGGAGAAACGCATAAGCACGAGACCCAGGAAGCAATCCATCATTTCCAATCATCTGGCCAATTGAAGCAATTGAAAATGAAACAGCTTCAACACTATCATATGGAGCTGACGTTCAGCAGGGGCAAGCGGACAGCTGGTGATCCACTATTTTGGAGGAGCTTTTCGACACGAATCAAGGAGGCTTGCCAGATTCCTGCTCGCGCGATATCGATCTGCTTTGGCTTTCAACTTCATGGAGAGTCAGCGGCCTTTCTGGTAAGTCTCTTTTCTATCTCGCGTGATCTACACCTTTCTAATCTCGAACACACCCTCATAGAATGCGTTGTCTTCTGCGATCAAGTCCTAGCCCAAAGAAGTCGAAACTATCGCACTTCGAGTCGCCCTAGAAGACTTTGCGATGGCAAGGCACAAGAATGTGACCAACATGATTAGGATCGGGAAAGAAGACTCGGTTGGACTCATCGATGGATACCTGCCATCCGAAAAGTCCATGCACGGATTTCTCAAAACACTTCGAAAGAGTCGGCCGAATCTTTATAAATTCGACTTGATCATCTACTGTTGCGATATTCCATTCACCTCTTCGACCAGTCGCCAGGTTCTCCAGTACATGTACGGTACTTCCAGCCCGGAAACGAGCAAAACCACTGCACCCGTCGGCACATACCAGGTTAATCAACTCGCGCTCGACAACTTGCACGAGTTTTACCTTGAACAGGAAGAGGCTTTCGAGGAACTCGGATCAGATGCAGAAGGAGACTTGGAGGAGGAAATGGAGATGATGATAGAGATGGAAGAGGAGGCGGCGATGTATTGATTCCCACCACGAGTCACGTGGGCTTGGACCGAATCGAATCGCTTCCAACAACCGCGGAAAGGAGACTTGTTTGTGGATATCATGACACGCTCTTTCACAGATGCTGTTCATACGGCGAGTAAAATTAGACAAAAAATTCCCCAACACAATCCAACTTCGCGACAGAGGATGATACATTTTCCAAGCAAAATCGACCGTTACCAAGCATGATTCGACGCGAATGGTCCCCTGTTCAGGCCGAGTTACGGAATATCTGAACCCGTTCAGACAGAGCACAATTATGTTCCTTCAACTCCATTGGTAGAGGACAGCAAACGATATTATTATGCAATTCGTAGTCTATGGGTCCCGCGAAGTTGTACACGAATGGCAAAAGTTACGAGATATACTGAGATTCAAGCATGACATCACCTACCTAATTCGAGCGATATCCACTGTTTACGTTTTGACGTTTCAGCTCACGTTTCGAATTTTTGCGGAAGCAAATCGTATGGCACAGCTCGAAAGGCGAAAGGGGAAACGTCGACCAATCCAGCTACCGATCTGCTGTGTTCGGTCAGCAACGCTGCTGACGATCCTTCTACTAGGATTGAGAGATTGACACATACTGCAGAGGCAAAGGCCATTTCTTTGTCCCAGGGCTCAAATAATGCGCTACTCCGTTGGCTGTTCGGCGGAGATCGGAAATAACATCCAAAATCGCGACAAAACATAGCCGCATCAAATTTCCATGGATGGGAGATTGGTGAAACCGACAACTTGTCATGTTGAGGGGAGTGCAGGGAACCAGCATCTGTCAATTCGATGCCACCGATAAGCTCACCGACACGAATATCAGTCACCTTTGAAGCGGAATACTACTGTTCCTCATCCGATGCGCCGCGACAACGAAAAAAAGGACAGAACGGGTGCCAAAAGGGATTTGCACTGTCTCACCCTGCTAGTCTATTGTCCTATGTGGAAACTCTTCAGGGGAAAGACAGCGTACAGGTTGCTAAAACGGTTGAAGAACTTTAATTGTTGCTTTGCTGTCAGCATTGGAGAAAGAGATGGCTCGTCTACGTTTCCTCCATCCTGCGACATCGACATGAAGGTCCTCCTCCTCTAGACGAATGGACCAGCTAGAATTCGATGAGACCGCCCTCTCATATTAGTTCAAATCGAACAACATCGGTGTAACATCGGATGTCGACAGGACAAGGACCTTCTCCCGACGGCTAATAACACCAACATGACCAAACACAAACGTTCTCCCGACTCGCGAAGGGATTCGGGTGCGATGGAATTACAAGAGCAGCTTTTCACTTTTCCTCAACAGGAGCAGCACGAAGGAAGCAAGGAAGACCCAATGACGTCCCTCTATTCCTCTTTCAGCCATTCCACAGTATCTGCCACTCCTCCTATGCCAAGCAGCAACACTTCCGCTCCCTCATCGTCCGCAAACGACTCTACTCCGTCTTTTCGGAACTTTTTGGACGGCCGGAGCTCGACCTCGTTATCGGAACAGACACAAGAACAGATATTTTCCAAGCCATCAATGAAGCCGGACGATTCGTTCAAGGATCTTCTTGATAAGAAATACGATGACGAACAGGCGATGTGTGCCAGTCCCAAGGCCGCGCCACGTCCGATCCGACATCACAGCGAATTCAGTATTCATTCAAGTCCCGGAGATAGACAGCGCCAGGTCAACACCGCAGTCGCGTCATCCACACCTGAAACGGTCTCCCCGCAAGCACTTCCGGTCTTTCAGTTTCTCCAGGAAAAGACGACTACTATTGAGATGGGCATCGCAGGATTGCAGGAATGGGTTGGATTTTGGATCTCGAGAGGGAGGAGGGTGAGGGTGCTCGCAAAGGAAATGGAGGAGGTTAGGAATGAGGTGAGTTTGCTTTTCTTTCTGAACATGGTCCCTTCTTCCACACGAATGGTGACATGCATATAAATTGTCAAACAGCTACAGAACCGCTTGAAATCAGGATGCATCTCACCACTCGCATGCGTGGAACAAACAAGCAAGCTCGAAGCAATCTTTTCCGCCGAAGAAATCACCTCCCGCGTTCCACCGAGGATGCATCGGTACCCGGCACTACTTGACGATGCGGCGATGTCGATGATGGACGAGAAAATGGTGACGGACTGCTTGGTGGCGGCGAATGATCGACTGGTACGACCACAGCAGAAACGTGGATTAGACGTGAAAGAGTTTACCAAGCCGTTGGAGGATATGTCCGATCATCCGTTTCGAGGTTCCACAACGGCGGAACCGGGTGCCACGCTTCGTTTTCCGACTTTCATACCACCTCAGGAAAGAACGCTCCGTGGACCGACTTCTCCCAAGGCGAAACGACTGTTGGGAATCCACGCACTCGCAACACCATCCTCGACCGCTTCATCAACACCCGTATCTGCATCCACACCCATCCGTCCGTCTCCTCTTACCCCTGCGTCGAAACATTTGACACCAAACAAATCTACGAACTTCCTCGACCTGTCATCGCCCACCACCTCCTTGCGATCCACGAAATCGTTTCTCTCTCGTTTCCGAAGCTTTTCACGTCGATCTCCACGTACGTCAACGACACCTCGCCGCACACCAGGAGGGAAATCAGTCCTTGCGAGTCTGATAGGGTCTGAAAGCTCGCTTCGCTCATATCGGTACGGAGGACAGAGCCAGAGTCGCACTGCAACGTATTTCCGCAGCGTGGTTGATCTGTTCCGCCAACAGTCGCCAGAAGACGCTGAAACGAGGCTGGACAGAAGAGAACAGATCCGTTCTGCGCCTGTGATGGGTGAATCGGTACACGAGAACAAAATCGGTACGACTTCGTTTACTGCTCCTCGCCGAGCGCATTATCCGGTACAGCGAGACAAGAGCTACCGGAAGCCTGCACCGTCTGTAGATATCGGCTCTCGAGCGCAGGCTCGGTCGACAGGGTCTGTTCAAGGGATGAAACTACCAGCTATTGATACTCAGTCACCGTTCGCTTCTCCTCGTCGACGTACTACGCGTCACGTTGCCAACTCGGAAAGAAGGTCCCGTAGTGATCGCATTGCCGAGGAGGGAAAGGGAAAACAGTCTGGCGAGACTGCGGTTCATGTTGAGCAGATTATGGAGGTGCTTCTGGAGTATGTGAATCGGCTGGTGAGGAGATCGGTAAGAGGAGGAAAAGTAGAGAGAGAGGGAACAGATGGTCTGCTCGGGATGGTGAAGAGTTTGAATCATATCTCGTTCGAGACTCGTGTCAGGGTACGTTACGTAGCCAGCTTGCTTGCAGGTCCCCTCCTCGTTGTGATCACCTGCTAACATTTACGTCGGATCCTGCTACAGATCTTGAACAAATCAAACGCTATTCACCCCTTACTCGCATCGACTCTGCAGAAAGTCCGTTTCTCGCTCGGATACATTGATGCCAAGCATCTCGTCCAAGCAGTGGAGCGAATCGAGAATGACGGGAACGGTTTGCAGCTTGGGATCTTGCGTCGTCCTTCTGCTGACCACTTAGAGCAGTCAAAGATCGTTTCCGTTAAGAAGTTGGTCATCGCGTGGGTGAGGTCCAGACATGTGTGCATGGACAGGTGGGAGATTGTGCGGGTCATCAGAAGAGATATTGTTCCTTGTGTAAGTCTCGTAAGTCAGCTATTTCTCCAAATAAGCTAATGGCTGCGCATCGGGGAATACTAGTTGTCCGATTTGATGCAACGTGTTGTCCGAGAATGTTTGGAGGAAGCGCTACTCCCCATGACACCAATACCTCCAGTGATACTCGACTTTAGGAACCAAGAAGTTGCCCGGTCCGTTAACAACCGTCCTCAACGGAGTGTATCGGTGTCCTCTGCAGGATTTGCGAACTCGCTTAAGCCTCCCGGAACATCCTTGATATCCGATATCAAGTATAGAAACGGTTCAATGCCGACACTTCCTATCTTCAGCAAAGCCTTATCAGTCGATACACCAGCATTCGAAACAGTAGAAGGTCTGGTTCATTGGATCTTTGCCGAACCCACCACCACCAATACCCGGGAGCTGCTGATACAGTGGATTTCCAACGAAAGGCTACGTAGAATCAGATCAGGCGAAGGTTGGCTTATCCGTTTACAGCCTAACGGTTTAACCAGCCCTCATTCTGTTCATGGTCCTGCAACCATGTCTGCGGTACTTGCCAGAGTGGCGAGACAATGCGTCTCTCGGAAACAGGCTCATTTGATGCGGGTCGTCGATGAGGTTCAAGCACTCTACAATATTCCGGTGTCAACAGATAAATCAAGGAAACGTACGACCATCTCGGGAAAGGCGGTTACCGGAAACGATGTCTCCCATCAGATTACCAGTACCGCCGCGTCGATCCGAAGGAATTGTTTAGGAGTCGGGGATGAAGCCGATCGTATTCCTCAGGCAGCATTATCGAAGGACAAAGACCAGCCTCCCCTTGGAAAGAATACGCTCACGCCTTCTGACGGCTTGTCGTCAAAGAACAGGAACATTTCTCATATGTCCGGACACTCTTATGGCGAACTGTGCGATGACGCTTCAGTTTTCGCCACTGTGGACACATTTTCGCACAACTCTTGCTATACCACAATGTCCTCGGCTCCAGCTACGCAAAGACTGGCATTGCTCACCTTCTCTGATCAGTCTTTTTTCGGCCGTCAGTTGCAACCAGAGAGTGCTGTGCCTAAAGCGTCGCTGAATGCAGGATCGCGCACTTCCGCCCCTGCCCTGCTTTCGTGTCAGCTAAATACCTTGACACAATCGCCAGACGCGGATCTTGTCAGCCGTGGATCGATGGCCAACCTCAACATGAGCCGTGACACCGCATTCGATGCCATCCACATTCGGTCATCGCTACTTCTCGACAGCGCACCCATCTTCGAACAGCCTGCAAGCGTCGTAGCGCACGCAGCGTCTCAAACGTTCCCTTTCTTTGACGGACCGGCACCCGTTCGACCTCCTTCACAGGGTCTGCATTCCTCGCCATCTTTCCCCGGAAGCCTTAGCACTACAAGTGGCTCCTTGCTTTCTGCTTTGTCTTTTGTCTTGCCAATGTTCAATCAAGATTGTTCCGTTCGATATTCGGTAACCCCTGGCCAGCTGGAAATCAACTTGCTGAAAATGATAGAGTTTGAACGGCAAAAGTGCATTGCGTCGGGAATCGCGTGGGGAGACGAACAGTCATCGTCACTTTTGTGGATGATAGAGAATATACATAATCTGGTAAGTCGCTCTTTTTTCAAGGAATCAGCGCTTGTTCTGATGGCACGTGCTACTTGAGCTCGAAACAGTCAACTCGACCATATCTTTCAAAGAGTTACGGCATCTCTCAGGGGCAATAGCTCCGCTTCGATCACGCCGTACCACAGTAACGTGTCTTCCTCCGGCTCGTTTCAAGAGTCTCGCAATGCATTGAGCGAACTTCAATCGCTCTCTCACTTATGGCGCAGTCCCGGACAACAAACTGCTTCCACGCTCGACTCGCCAGCAATCAGCAACATCGCGCACGATTCCGCACCCTCAACACCAAACCTTCAGACTTCTTCGCCCATGTATCGACATCCTCATCGATCGGCGGTTTCGCTACAAACTACCCCTGTTATGCAAAGGGTCTCACTACGAGATTCTCTGTCACCGCAACCCGATATTCCCGACAGTGCGAGATCCAAGACTTCTTCGTCACTCACCATGTCTGGTCACTCGATTGACGGACAAGCGGGATGGCGCCCAGCATCTCTCGGCTGGACGAGCGGCGACGAAGTATCTGGCGGAATTGACGCGATCTATCGAGACAACTCGGAAGGCTTTATTTTCAAGGATCCTCGAGCTTTGACGTGATCTCGCCAAATTAATTCAAAAATCTTGTGATCTAGAATCCTTGAAAGTCTCGCATCATCATCGCCATCACCCCTGAGCCTCGCATATACAGTGTTCCTGGAAAAGCCGTATCATCCTCGCGCCATCGATGCATAGAAGAAATATGCCCGCTTTGCCAAGAATGATGCAAAGCCGACCGACCACCGGACTGTCTATATGCTTTGCAATCTGCCCATTTCTACTATACAACCGTATATGCATCTATTACTGGTTCTAGAATCCATCGTGGAAGAAGAACTGCTGTTGACCACCACCGCCACCCTGCTTGAAGAATTGATGGAAGTTTCCGCCTCCGCCGGGGAATCCACCATGATGTCCGTGGTGGAACCCGCCGCCGCCTGGTCCGCCTTGTTGGCCGCCCATTGGGTCGTTGGGATCATCGCCATTGTCATAACGAGCGCGTAGTTCTGTAGAAAAAAGACGATTAGGAAATTCAAAAAGATAACTGTCAAAAAGGTTCGCTTACCATCGTCCGAAAGTACCTTGTAGGCTTCGTTGATTGCCGCCATTTTCTCTTCCGAGCCACCGACATCTGGATGATTTGCCTTTGCTGCTTTTCGGCTGTGTAGAAGCAAAATGTCATCATCTGGTCACGCATGGTCGATGTGTAGACTTACAAAGCCTTCTTGATAGTCTTGGTATCGGCATCTCGAGCAACGCCCAACACCTTGTAATAGTCCTTTTGTTTTGATACCTTGAGCGTTCGTTCGGCTTTTTGCAAGCGATCCAAGACCTAGTCATGCACGGGTCGTCAGTCATCCAGCGCTGAAGCGAAACAAGCTCGTCGGGTACTCACATTCTGACTACTCCTGCCACCCTTTTCAAACGCACTTCTGAAATGCCGAACTGCCTCTTCCCAATTTTCCGCCTTCATTGCGATCTCTCCCAACCCGACAAGCGCCCATTCGTCCTGATCCCCACCTATCTGTGAAAGACTCGCCACGAGTGGGCAGTGTTGTTTCATGCCTTTCTGGTTGCCGAGTTTGACATATGCCTTGCATGCAAGACTATGAAGCTGCAGTCTTAGACGAGACTTGGTCGAAGGCGGGAAGGCGGCGGGCAAACTGGGCGTGACTTTGGCTAGTTCTGCTTCGAATTTTGCGAGAAGACCATCATCACCGGACCCAACAACAATCTTGATCACATCCCTCCAACGCTCTTCGTCAGCAAACTTCTTTGCTTTCGTAACCTCTTTTTCCGTCTGTCGGATAAAGCGGTGAAGTTGTTTACACGCTTTAGCTTCCGGGTCAAAGCGAAGACATTGCCGAACGTAATCTGATGCCGTTTGCGGGTCGTGTAGGATAAAGTAATTAAGTTGGGCAAGGAGGACACCATAGCTCTGCACAGAAGGCTGGAGGCGCACAAGTCGGCTACATAGGCGAGAGCACAGTCAGTCCTCATTGCTTGCTAACCGTGTTATCGGCTGGTCCTACCTTAGATCGCCAATCATTTCCTCCAGATCACCTGCACCCTCGTGAGCCTTCATCCGTATCTCTCGAATTTCCACACTGTTGGGCGCCACGAGCAGCGCTTTGGAGGCTTCCTCTGCCGCTCTGGAATACGCTTTCGATGCAAGCGCTTTTCGTGCGGCTTTTACATGACCAATGGCCGAATCCAAAGAGTCTGACTGTTTGCAGAGTGGGTTGGCATGTCACATTCGGCTAGTACTGTGGGCAAAGTACTTACCAGCGCCTTGGCGTCGATTTTATCTTGCGCGAGTTTCGTATCTTCCCCACTCTGCTTCTCCTTGGCTGTCAAGCCTTTCAAAAATTCCTGAACCTCTTTCTTTGCAGATTCCAGGCTACCATCCTTCGCTAGGATCTTGGCTCGCTGAAAATGAGCTTGGATGAATTCCGGTTTCAGTTCCAGAAGCTTGGAAAACGAAGCGAGCGCTTGACTGTGTTTTCCCTGGTGCAGTTGGGTTGTCGCCAGTAGGTAGTGCAGGTTGAATGATTGCGGGTCCAGCTCTGATGCAAGGACACATTAGCATTGTAGGATATCCCTTTGATGCAAGTACTCACCTAGAGCCTGGGAATAGCTCCGTCCAGCTTCTGCAAACTTGCCAGACCGCACAAACGTATCGCCTTCTTTCTTCAGCTCGGAAATAGTAGGTCCTGGTCCGCCTGGAGCTTGATCCGCTGATACCGAGGTGATTGCTATCGTATGAATGGCAATGAAGAGGAGCAGCAGAAGCAGCCTCGAACGGGAGATGCATTTGAAGAGCATCGCGGGAATGAGTAGCCTGTGCTTTGGTCGGTGTCCACCGGGATGTGCAACCTTCTGAGGAGAAGCGAGTTGACTTCCAAGAAATTGGGGGGACTGACTCTTGGACGAAGTCGCTGATCGTCAAATGGTTTACCACTTGATTGATGAATTCCTGACGAAACTCCACTAAACTGTACTTTCCACGTTGCACAACCATCATCAATGGATGTTCCATCGCATGCAATCGGGGCCGGCGGCCGAAGCTCTTGATGATGATTGATCTTCTTGATTCAAGAGTCCTCCTGCTTTTCGCCACGGACTACCTGTTCCTTCAGGGGAATTATAGCTCCTTTGTCCTCAACAGAGTAGCTCATCTCGATAGCAGTTGACATAAGGAAGTTTCTGCCGTTTTTTTCGAGGGTTGCGGAGCGTATTTTTTACTCGAATTGCAACTCAATCACCAACTCCGCTTGCGACTGCCAAATTTGATTCTAAAACCCGTCTTCCAGGGTCACAGCTATTATCCTACCCGTCATCTTCAGCAGATTTCGGAACCCTGCCCTCATGATCCTATCCTCTTCCGTGTCATCTTCATCAATCGTCTTCCCCACGCGGTCAAGCGCGCGGTATAGTTGTGCATACTTGGCAGCCATCTCTGACACCGCGCTGCACATCGGTGCATACGTGAACAACATCCATGACAGGGCGATTGTGATATATCACCAGAACAAGTACAACTTTGGCTGACAGGCGGAGAATTTAGTCACGAACAACTTTGACAGTTGCTCCCCACAACGCGACGTTTCCATAGTCCGGTCCGTGCACCCGGAGGGAAAAGCATCCCACCTCGTCGGTATCTCAACTCTACACTTCCGTTCGAGCTAGTTTCACTTCCATCACATCCTACTTCAAATCCAACCTCTCGTGTTCATCCTGTTCAGCGGTGGCGAGAGCAGCCGGGGCTGTCGTCGTTGTTGGCACAGCAGGAGGCAAAGTGGGCTGCTCCCCATCGACGTCCGCATCGTGGAAAACATCCTCCTCGTGCGTGGTGGTGCGACTGAGCCTGGTGGCAGGCCTCGTTGCCTCCGCAGACGGTCGAGTTGTATCGATTGACTGTCTTGCTTCCAATCCGGAATCGTGTGATTGATCGACAGCGGCAGCAGCAGCGCGATCACGCTCTTCCTGCTCAAGGTGCTGTTGCCATTCCTTCGCTTCGGCAGGATCCATTGTCGTTTCACCACCGGCCACAACGTCCCTTCCAAGACCGCTATCTTTGTGATCCGCAAGCCCTACCCCGACCCCTGCGCCTGGGCTGACAACGTTCCTAGCCCTGGATGGCAAAGGGGGAGGTGTGGCAGCTGTATACGCATGAATCGACGGGCTTTCCTGGATATGCGCTTTAGCCAATCCTTCTGAGAGCTGGGAAGCGTGGTGCTCGTAGTGCACCTTTTCGGCTTCCGGGTCGCCATCGCCGTAGGTATCTTCCACTTGAGTGGGAGTTGGCGGTAATTTGAGAACCTCCTATGCCCAATGTTACGCGAATCAGCTCTCACCCAGGAAAATAAAAAGGCAGTCATGTGCTCACGCCGTCTTCCAGAACGATCTCGCTTGCACCTTCGGGAACAACCAGATCCAACCCGTCACCCTTCATCTTTTGCGCTTTACCCGTTTCCGCATCCTTGAGTGCTTCCATCAACGACGCGGCTTCTCGAGGCACTGGTACTTTTCCTGTAAGCTATATTTCCATTCGCCACGAGTCAATATCTAATTCCGGAAAAAGCGTGAGTGACAAAAGACAGACGTACAATATCGGCACCCTTGATCCCCGGCCAGTGGTACATTGCTCCGTTCTCCTCGAACCGCTCTGTACGTTCACACAATAAAAGAAGAGCGATAATCGTGAGCGAGGCGATCTTTCTCAAGCGTATCGTGCGGTGCCTACCGATAAACACCTGTCCCATGATTGAGACACCCGCATAGAACCCTCGACTTCTGATATAACTAAACACCGGAGCTCGTTCCAGGCCTGTTCAACATCGATGTATGACGTGAGCCGGAATGGCCTATGGAAGAGCAAATGAAACACATACCAGCTTCAGCTGTCGCGCCGATCCCAAACGGCCCAGCAACGACCGCAAAATCCGTTCCCAGTGTTGCTTTATGGGTGAAGAACGATTCGAGCGCTTTTTCAGTCCTTATCACAACTGAATAAAGGAAGTCGACATTGCAAGACGTGAGCGATCCACTGGCGAGTCAGACACGGTGGGTATAGACTCACGGACGGCATCGTAGATGTCTACACCAAGTAGGAATCCCGTAGACAAGTTGTTCGGACTGGTCGAGCTTGGTGCGGACCATGCTTTTCACCATACGGAAAAAGAAAATGTCAGCGACCACACAACCACCACACATGACCGAACCGGAGAAACAAAGAGGACTTACAACCATCAGGCAACCTAGCAACCACAAGACCCGCTCCACCTGCTCCTCCAAATGGTGCAATTCCGCTTCGCATCGAGGTGAAGATTGCTAGCCCTTTTGCTTCTGCGATCACTTCAGGAGGGATCTTGCGGAGCACTTTTTGTTGCTTTCCTTTTGGTTGTTTGTATGCCGAGGTCGATGGCGTGGATGTGCCTGAGCCAGGAGCGGCAGCGGTGGTGACGGTTGTAGGAATACCGTCGACTGAAGGGTGGCCAAATTTGTTGGTTACTAGTTCACCGGAGGTGGTGGGTAGTGAGGTAAGAAGACGTACCGGTGAACGCTCGCAGGATCCTTGCTGCCTTTTCCATCTCTTCCGGGAAATCATTCTGGGTAGGGTAGAACCTCTCCGAGCCCATCTGTTTCCGGTTGATTCAATGTCACACAATAATCTTCAGCTACATGTCCATGAACCTCTGTGCGCGAGGAGAGAGGGAGGCTGGGGGTAGGAGCCCGCCGGTAACAGCCTCGTTACAGACCGGGAGGTAAAGACAACCCCGAAACAGCACACCAATGCAAGAACCACTCACCTTTCCCGCATACTCATTCACTCGCACACCCACAGCATCACTCAACTTCCAACTCTTCTCATACGCTTTCCCACCCCATACTTTACCCTTATCCTTCAACGAATCGCGCCATGTTTTCTTACCGACGTCGCCGCCTGCGATGGTGCTGGATGAGGCGGTCGTTGATTTGGTTGTTGATATTCGGGAGTTGTGGCGTGGTGGAGGAGGAGGTGGGGCGGACATTGCGTGTGGATTCGTAGTAGGAAGAAGCAAGAGATTGTATGTGGTGTTACTATCACACTCTTTCTTCAAATCAGACGGTGGCTGGCTGTCAAGAGGATGATGACTCATGACTCATAATATTTCTCTTTCTCGTCGTCGTGGCCCGCGCCGCCGCCGCCGGAAGCGTGCCTGCGGGATCTTTGCATTTTCGCAGTATTGTACAGCAGACAGCAGAGCTTACTGCAGCTACGTAGCCGCAGGCAGCAGTGCATATTGTTCAACAGCTCAACACCGTCCTGAGATCCTCAACTTCGCTCTCAACTTCGCCAGGTGAAACAAACAATCATTATCGAGCATAAATCATGCGAAAGGTCGTAATCACAACTCATCAGGAAGTCTCGATGAAAACAAGAAATGAGAATCCACAGTCATGCCTGTTCCTACCAATCCACATTCCTCACAATGCACCTGTTCCTTGCTGACCTCATCACCATGCTCTATTTATCCTCCGGCACTGCCTTCAATGCGATACACCATCTTGACATCCCGCTCAACCGTGTCCGTGACACATGATGCACTACTAACCCAACCTTTCGAGTCTCCCTACGAAGATCCAGCGCCGGAGACAAGAGGCGCTCGTTCCTCGTCGTCCAGGATCGAGTTGCCACTTCGTACGGTTCCGCTAATACAAATAAACAAGTAACAATCATCAGTTCAACATCGACAGACGGAACAAGACGCGGAGCGGAGGACGAGGCAATTCGGACGGGGAACTTACTAGACGCTCTTGATAATGTTGAAAAGCGACAAGATGAAGAATGCAAATGCCGACCAGTGGACAAACTTGCTGTGTGTTTGTCGAATAAAGATGGCAAAGAGGGAAAAGGCGATGACCTGTGTCGTGCCAAGACAAAGGGAAAAGGGAAGCGATATCAGTGTCTTGTGTCTCGTTGGAGTGCAGTAAACAGGAGAGCGGACTTACGGATGCACCGGCAATATCTCCCTCAGCGGACGCCCAAGCGTATCCAACCGCCGTAGATTCCAAGAAGACCTGCACACGAAGAATATCACATCAGCCTCTTTGCCTCACTTGCAACCATCCCACCGCAGGTACTCACGAACGCAAGGAAAACGAAAGCCTTGCTCCACAATCCTACGTGAGGATGTTTCGCCGCATCCCTACCAAACGCCGTGAACCCGCTGATGACGACAAGCACGATACTGAAACCATGCCACAACGAGAACGGAGCATGCACAAAGACTTCCTGTGCGAGTGTTTCTCGGCGGTGGGCGGTCTTGATGATGTAGTATATCTGGGAGACGGTTGCTGATACGAGGAGGGAGAGGATGAAGGATGTGATGTACCCTGCATGCGCGAGGGAGGTAATTAGTACGTCGGAGAATAGCGGAGAAGGTCGCGGGCGTACAGTGGTGGCCCCAGAGCCAGACATAGGCAAAGTTCAACACAGCCAACAATGCGAATCGCCACTGAACACCGTCAATGAGGATTGTCTTTCCCTTCTCAGCTACATCAACGACGAGCAGTCAGCGGGGGTTTCCTTTGGCCAGGGCAAGGGGCAGGGCTTACTGAATTGGTAAAACATGGTTCCGATCAACAAGAAGTGGATCAAAGACCAGATGTAGTTTGCATAGTACGAAGGCGTGACCTGAAATCACCGAAATGAGATAAGCACCACATCCACACCAAAAGAGGCAGGTAGGAAGCGGATCATACATAGGTATCCTTGACATTCTTGTAGATGTCAGTGGGACCTGCTACGCTGTAAATGTTGCTTCCCAATAAGGCGAGGAAACTATCATCACATCACAGAACAGCCAAGTCAGGTTCAGCGCTAGAGGAGAGTGAAGGAGAGAGAGAGAGTGTGACATACGCGACAATGTTTACGACCTTGAGAACGAGTCCGTCAGTAGCGGCCATCTTGAATGATTGAGAAATTGCTGTGTTGCTGATGCTGAGGAACAGGCAAATCGTGAGGAAAGGCTGAACAAGGAAATGAAAATGAAAGGCAGATATATGGTGGAGGAAGAAAGGAACAAGCCTTATCATCAAAACAACATGGGTCGCGGGTATTTTGCTTCCGCGCGCAAGGGAATGACGTCATGAGTTGTTCGCCACGTGAATGGTACTACAGCACTGTACCCAGCTTGCAGAGGACCGTCAAAACCGTCGACTGTCGAGTAGAGTACTGTGGATATATGCGACCGACTGACCGACGGATTGAACCGACTTCAAGGGGCTCTCCAAGAAGCTCTTCAAGTTTGCGATAGGGAAGAATTGTACTGGCTTCAACGCAACGGGCTGGAGGGTCGCATTTTATGATGGCAATATTCCATGAACGGATAAGCAGGAATAGGCGTGCCGTCCTTCAGAATGTCGCCGTCGCGTTACTTCGCTTGGAGGAAAGCCGCTACGAAAGTATGGCAACAATACACCACTACAGGACAGCCTCGAACCTCTGTCATGATGAATCATCCGGCATTCCTCGGGATCGCGGGCACAGTTCTGGTTTCCGGTGCTTGGACGTTCCAATGCAAGGGATTTCTCGATTTCCTCGTAGCGTGCAAAGAGAATTTGAGGAGTGGCTGGGATTGTACGGCGGTAGTGCGACACAGTTTCCAAGCCGGTATCTCCTACAATAACGTAATCGAATTCGAGGCGTCACTGCTAAGGAGGGGAACCTCGGAATTCTGCAGTATACATGGTGAGCTCCAAATCTGCGAAGATTCGGCTTAGTTTCCGGTATCGATCCAACAAGTTTATTCAGGCCCTTCTGTGACGGCAGATATGCCAAGTTCAGTGAGAGTGAAACGGGCGCGCTTTGAAGCGCATCAAGTCGTGACTTTCCTCGGTGATTTCCAGCAGTAAAGTCTTGTAAAGATAGGCGCAACGAAACGCTTTCGACCTTTTGCGGCCCACTGTTGATGGCAGATGTCAATGCACTCTTTCATCACCAATTTCCTTTCTGTTAGACATGTCCAAGCGCCATGTGGTGCAGGAAAGGAATCTACCGGAAATGATTACACCTCTCTATCCAGTACGAAGTCACAACAGATCGAGACCGTCTTTGCGGGAAATGTACACGCAGCCTGCATTCGTTACAGAAACGCTTTCAGAACAAGCCATCCATCTTAACCGCTTCATTCGAATTCATCATAGTCTCCATATGGTAATGCTCGAGCGTTTCTATGGTGGGCTGTTACAATTGCAGTTGGAAGTGTCGCATCGCTTGGTCCAGAGAGGCATCGTCTGATACTCTTGAAGTGCTGCTCACTTTGTCAATTGCCATATTGACTGAGCAGAGGGAGGAACTGCTCATCGGAGTTGCAGGAGCCGTGCCGAGGCGCGAGATGGTCGTTGGCTCGTTCGTGGGATTATAGAATGACGTACCGGTGCCGGACTCAGCAGAAGAAAGATACTTGCTACCTACTGGCGATTAGAGATAGCTAAGAGTTGTCGACCTGTCCTGCCTTTACAGAGGGTCAGTGCACTGCGGCATACAGTCGTAGCCAACAATCAACGCCATCAAGATTGTTGACAAACTCCACAAAGTCAACATGTGTGCGATGTCATGGCGACTTACTTGTCGCTGCCTTAATTCGAGTTGACTATCAAAAAGATGGGAGAGAGCAAAATTGCAGAAGACGTATGGTCAGGGAGAACTGATGCAGGAGAAGAGAAAATCTGGGGAGTTGTCCGGCTTCAGTTACGACGCTAGAGGTGTCTTGTTGACGATAGCTGAACGAATAAATATCATGACAATGTTCATAAGCACTCTCGACAGTATGCCGCAACACGACCAGGACTCAGCGCATAATGCCAGATGAAGCGACTTTTTCTTCGCAGTTTCAACTATCATCTAGAGAAAGTCATTTATGGACGCTTCACATGTCGAAAGGGATGTATTGCGAGGTCGTCCGTAACTTGTCTGCATCTTCTCGGATGTTACAGGAACTGTGTTTAAACTGCGTGCTTGTGTTATCTGTGTTGTTGATGATGATACTGAATACTCTGTGCTCGACATTCGTGTATTGCGTGGTTCGTGTCTTGTCTTCGCGACTAGTGCGGATGATGGTATTGTCCAGCGCGTTTCTGTGCATGACGTCCGTAAAGCTGTGCTCTATGCTCTAACTGTGTCTGGGGAAATGAAACCGGCCGGAGGGTGATATGTCTGTTGCTCGGCTATGTTCAAGTAGTGATCCAGCTAATATTCGCTGCTGGAATCGGAATTTTCGCCGTCGTCGATCTCGTAGAGGTATTTGGAGCCATACTCCTCAACTTCATGTTCTTCCTCCATCTCAAACCTCATATCCATATCGTCCCGATGTTCTTGGAGCCGGGAACCGGACCCGTATATCCTCTTCTGCTCGATGGAGTCTGAGTACAAGTGTTTGAGTTCGTTGACATCGATTTCGATAACGCTGGATGGTTGTTCAGATATCTGCTTTGCGCCACAGTCGGTGGTAACATGGTGATAGGACAGCAGTGGGTGATTGTAGCGGTGGAAAGTGTAAATTATAAGATCGAAGGCGCGGAGATTGGGTCGCGTTCCCTGTATCATTAGAATGAAATGATCCAAATCTTGCTTCGAAGGTAAATATCCATCAACCAGTGCGACTTGACCATTCTTTCCCATGCTAGTCAACTTCAACTGCCACTTGTACCCTCCTAATACGAATTCGTCCAAGTCCAGGCTGAAAAAGATGCACTCGACTTCTTTGGGCCATTGAGCGATAGCGGTTGACAATGCGGCCTGATTTACATGCACGATGACATGTGTGAGCATCAGTCAACAGACGCGCCACCTGAAGGGGAACAGGAACTCACCAGCAATTGTTCCGACTCTCCATTAAGCTGAAACAGAAAGCACATCGACACGTTCTTCGCCGGAACCTTGCAAGCACCCTGCATTCGTGACGTAAACTCGTTCCAGAACGTTTGCCCAGACCTGCTGCTGCGACTCCTACTGAAGGTGAGTTCTAGATGATAATTGTCGAGTTCTACCGCATTGAGTTCTTGAAGGTAGCCTGAAGACGCAAAATCTTTGAGTGATTTTCGTGTGAATCCTTCGTCCGTCCCTCCTTGGAAAAACATTTCCTGATAGATAGCGAGGTCAATTTTGACAGATTTGGATGAAGCGCCTTTCGAGTTGGACCGATTGAGCGTCGTGCCAGCCTGATGTTGTTTGTGAGGTTTCTGATGACCGGACATGCAGCGATAGTATAGAGCGATTTGGATTTCGCGGAGCTGAGAAAACAAGTTGATGTAGTCGACGAGGGAAGGCCTGGTGTTGGGATTATCGATGGAGTTACCCTTGAGAATCAAGGTCCTGTTGTCAGAGGAGAAGGAAGCTCAACTTCGCCAATCAAGGCGCAGTGATTGGCTCGAAAGGGGGTATGCTTACTGTACTTTGGTTCGCGCTGTGATGTCTAGCGAAACACGATTTCGCTGAAGTGTACCGTTGTTCCAATTCATCGTCACTGTTCTCATACATACTCGATCGAAGATCATCATCCTCAAGCCCTTGCAAGCACTCGCCAACGCTAAAATACTCCTCTTCGACTCTGGCGACATCAGATAAGTTTGCTGCTCTCTGACACGAATCTCGTCGATTTTGCAAAGGCAGGCGGTAGGAGCATAGGCACGATAGTATCCAGAGCCAGAAGGACCGGGATTGAGGTAATCGACGATGATCTCCAGAACTTCGGCAGGTAAGGCGAGAAAAGACATCGTGATGCGGCGCGCGTTGTAGTCCTTTTGCCGATAACGATCAAATGATACACTCGGTGAGAGGAAATGATGTCGAGTAATGATGCAGACTGTCGTGAGGTACTTGACGTTGGGTCGGTGACTGTCGGTGTCAGTCTGAAGAGCATCACCTTGAAGTGACTGAATGCCATCAAAGCTGGGCAGCGTCGTCCGCGACGGCGACAATCGATCGAAAAAACTTACTCCTTTCCTTTCCCACTACCCACTCTTTCCGGCAAGTGTCTGTCATGTTCGCCATCATACAGCTGCAGACATGGAAATGCTGGTCAAAGCAAGGAAGGAAGTAGTCCCGATTCTCCTGGACGGATTGTGCCAAAGGGCGATTGAGACGATTGCAGTGGCTTCTTGCCGAGGTGCCAACGACAGCAATTCATCAAAGTCTGATCGTACCTTTCACATCTCTAAACTTACAACTCTGAGCTAGCTCGAAAATTCGCCTGGAGGCGAGACGCAAAACGGCCCCTGGCTACGTTACGAGTTGGCAATCCCAGGCCAAGCTTGCGCATCCTGTTCCGAACCTTCAACCTTCAAGAGCGGCTTCAATCTTCTTCATCAGAGTTTGAGTCGGCGTCCGAGTCGGACTCGTATTCCCTAACCACCATCATGACCGACTCGACACATTTGATGAACATCATCTCCATAAAGATAGTGTCGCGGTAAAACATCAACTCGTCTTCTTCCCACGATTTCAAGTCGTCGGATTCGTCGAATCCGAGATGAACCGCAGCCGACATGTCTTTCATCATCGTCATCAGTTTCCAGCGCATCATGACTGCTTCAAACGTATCCGCTTCTTCCGATGCTTCAGAATCGTCGGACGCTTCGGAACCTGCATCGTCGTTTGGGGCGAAAATGTCGATCTCGTTAACGCGGGCGTGATTCTGATCGAGAGCCTGTAAAGCGGTTTGATGAACCTCGAAGCGAAGCGATCCCGTCATCCTTCTTCCTAGATGCGCCTTTACTGTTGCCGTATACTGATAATCCAAAAGCTTTCGCTGCACAGGGCGTCCCGGGTTGGCGACGTACATGGTTAAGTCAAAGTTTCGAAGATGAGGTCGAGTCATTCGAACATTTTTGACGAGTCTGTCCATATCCACTTTCGTGGGCAAGTATCCATCCAGCAATTGAATACAGCCGTCGTCGTCCTTCTCGACCATATCGAGAATGTCTCGGTGACCTCCCGAGGAATAGTCCGCCAAAGACAAGCAGAATGAGATGGCTTCGATTTCGCTCGGCCAGTTGGTCATCGCAAGGGATAATACTTTCTGTCAACATGGAATCGCGTAAGTGATTGGCCTTCCGGCTGAACAGTTGTGCATGCGCGAAATGAGCATGAAACGTACCAAGAATCGGTCGACCTCTCCTCTAAGCTTGAACCCGAAACAAATTGATACCTCTTTGGCAGGTATGCTGCACGCAAGGCTCAGTCGGCGAAGCAAATCATCCCAAAACTCCTCCCCGTCCCTGTCGTTACCGAGTGCAATTTCAAGGTGATAGTAATCGAGCTGAGTAATTCCTACTTGGCGCAATTGGTCGGAAGACCGAAATCTCTGTATCCAAGTGTTGACCTGACTTTCATAGTTCAATCTCCGACATTCGCTGCTGCCATGTATCGCGAGCTTGACGGATCGTAGCGAAGAGCCGGCTACGGGAGTTTTGAAAGAGCTTCTGGATTGATGGGCCGGCAGTTGCTCGTAGGGTCCAACCGCTCCTTTGGATTTGTGAGGTTTTTCGTATCCAGGTAGGCAGGGATAGATCAACGTGATCCCGATTTCGCGGAGGTTCGGGAAGAACTTGACGTAATCTTCCAACCGAGGTTTAGGTTTAAAATCGTTGCAGTCCGTTCGTAGAGTCAAAGTTCTGCGATTACAATTCAAAGTAGTCAGTTGGGGTGGATATCTCGGGTGATCTGAAGGTTACAATACTCACTGCACTTTCGCTCGAGCTGCTGCATCTAGCACAGAACCCATCCTGCGAAGCTCCATCGCGGTCCAATCCACCACTGCTTTCTCCAACCAAAACCTGTTGAACACCGATCTCCTCAACTCTTTGCAAACGCTTCCTAAAGCCAAGGAATCCCTCTTCCATCCTTGCCAAACCGGATATGCCGTGTTGTCTTGAGCGATAATCTTGTCGACGTTGCAGAGACAAGCTGTCGATACCGGACGTTGGTGCGAGTACATGATTGGCATTTCTGGCGCGTTCAGATAATCCATCACCATGTCGAGTGTCTCAGCGGGCAAGGAGAGCAAGTTCATGTTGGACCTTGGTAAGTTCTGGAATGATGAGTTGCTGAAGTGAAAGGTGACTGCGTGAGCGAAGCTCAGGTCCTACTATAGTTGACGATAGGGCTGGCGAGCCAATGCCGGCAAGACACAGGGATGATGAAAGTTCTCGGTATATAACAGGGACCTCGACACGTTTATCACATCGTTGACGCGTTCTTCTGTCACTTTTCTGTCGCTTCAGATATTTGGCAAGTGGGATATATCGCTTGATGGAAGCCCAATAGAAGGCGAAAGACGTGACCCTAATGAACGCCCAAGTGAGCCGAGTGGTATGTTGGAGCGAAGGGAAGTCTACTTACTCTATACACATTGCCATTTCCTGTAGCAATTGGTAGATTTATGATACATGTTTGTCGATTTGCTGGACCATATGTCGACTGCTGTCAGCGCTGTCAGACAACTTGTCGACCGCGACGGGCTATGCGTAATAACTGCGTGCGTACAGCGGAGTTTATAGGTACCAAGATCAGTCAGTCAGTCACGTGAACGCGACCATTCACGACAAGAAGATAAGATAAGATTCGCCAGCGATTCGACAAAGGAGCTGCCAAAGGCAAGGTAAATAAGTCAATAATGGTCCGTCGGAAAGCTGTCTCTAGAAGGAGGTGTTGATTGGTTCTGAAGGCTGAAAACGAGCCGGCTAATAGGGCTGCGAACAACATGTGATTTATTAGTCGACGAAAGGAGAAACGCGGCACACTGAGGAGTTGGAGCGGTTTCCTGCTGGTTACAACATACTAGGGTCTGCCCATCAAAACACAACACGATATACAACTATCCACAACCCCGTAACAACGTTTACAAGCTCCCTTCATCGCTACTTTCATCCCAGTCAATGGCTTCAAGCGCAGCTTCTCCTTCCTCGTACAGCTTATCCAACCCAGTAATACTCTGCAAGTAATCCGACTCGTTGAAAGCTCGCAATAGCATGTCAAACCCGAGCTCCCGATACGCGTCCACAATCTATACAGAGAACAAGATGAATGAGCTAAATAAGCGCCAAGTTCTTACATCAGCAGCTCAATACACACCTTTGGGCTGCAACCTGTACACCGATCATATGCCGCGCCCTCGATAAGCATGGTCTTCCATTGCCCTAAGAACCCTCTCAGTTGATGCGGAACGAGACCTAGTGGAGAACGTCTCTCAGTCTCGGGCGCGTCTTTGATGGTATTTGCTCCTTCAGCTGGTGCGTAAATGCTGTTCAAAAGAAACAGTACATATAGGTAAGCGAGAACGTTACGAAATTATTGTAGAATTGGGAGAATACCCACCCTTCAGGATGCTGAATAAGGGAAACCATGAGCTCTACAGCCGACGCAGCTGCTATCGGTGCGATGCCCGGTCTGGTGACGGTGCACATCTGGTCTAGCGTACGATCCGTGAGTGACTGTAAATCAAACATCAGTGATCGCAAGATTTGCGAAAGCTGAAGGTAATGCTCACATCCGTCGGTGCGACAATATCGTTGCAGAAATAACAACCCAGCCTCTTCTTCTGTCCCTCTCCGGAACCCTTAATGACGCTGCCCTCACCCGCGCTGGCCGCGCCATGCCGCATCACAAGCCAACTGTCAAACCCTAAAGCAGCATTGATAACAATCTTATTCCCCATCGCTGCAAGCAACGTCGGCAGCCACCGACTTTCCCGAGAATCCATGAGCAGGAAAACAACATCGTGTGCCTTGATGAGGGATTCAAGTTGTGCGACTGTTTCCCTTGTTGCTGCTTCCATTGTTGATGAGATTGGATGGCCGGGCATTGGTATTGACATTGCGATCCCTGTGGCGTTCTACATACGCGTCCGTGATGTCAATCAGCAAAATCACTCCTTCCACGCTCGGCAGCTGGAAAAGGACATACGACATTCGGACAAATTCTCTTCAGCGCCTTCGCAGCAGCCGCAGCCTTCGGCTTCCCACCACCAAGCGAGTCCTCAAACTCGAACAGTGGTTGTCTTGCTGGATTCGAAAACGAAACTTTTGCAGAATCCACGAATGTGATGTTACGTACTCCCCAGCCCTATCCACCCACACACAGGAAAAAGGGTCAAAGAGGTCAGCGCCAACGATTTCGAGGGTCATTGGTGGTGGCAGTGGTGAGTGCGTACCAGTAGCCCACGAGCGACATAGCATCCTAAGGTCCCTGCACCGAGAAGTAAACACCGTGTCCGGGCAATCTTCTCGAGATCCAGGGCAGGCATGATCCGCCACCGCATCAATTTCAGATTCAAATCCACCGCTTGGTCTGCGAGTCTGTACCACGTAAATCCATAGGCGGATCAATCAGTTTTGCAAGAGAGAGAAGAGAGATTACGACGAGAAGCGCGGACGTACTGTTTGGGATCCATTGTAGATCCGAGATCAGCAACCCGACTTGCTAATTTCCCCTGTGAGTTCCTTTCCCAGCCAACAGCGGCAGGCAGCACGACCTCTTTCTCGACCTTCTTTTCCTTGCCGTCCTTGCTCGCCATAGCAGCAGAGGAAGGTACATCTTCGCCAGCCGGTAACTTTATATCGAACACTTTACTGCCTCCTATTCCTCCACTCGTTGACGACCCGGAACGGAGCGCGATAACTTTAAGTCCCGTCACCTGTTTCGATTGTGATCCATCGCTTGGTGGAGGAAGATGGTGAGCGAGGTAGTATAAGACGTTTCGGAGTGTCCATCCTGGTAGTATAGCAGACGACGTAGGATCATGGAAAACGAGCGTCCTCTGCACACGCACACGCACAGGTCTTTTGGTCAATACGTATTGGAATAGGTAAACCGTGAAAGATGGACGAACAGAACACGTACTTCTGTTTCTGGGGCATCGTGGAAGAATGTCCACCATTCGGTGACCGGAGCGACGGAGCCGGAATCTGCAGGTTGTCCGGGTGATGCTGGACGGTAGAGGAATGCTTCGGCTGTGATTTGGGATTGTGCTTTTAGACGACGTAGGTGATCTGTCTGCTCCGTGAGGAAGTTGGATGGTATCAGGGTGATGCTTCTGTGAATCACACGATGATAGAGAGGAACGAGCGACTTACATCGCCTTCCCAATCCTTCATCCCTGATTCCGCAAAAGATCCGCTCTCTCCACCTTGTTCCGGTACAACAATCTCCCACGCAGGTTTCTGCACGAGCGCAGGAAAGGCAAACCAGTAATGGTACACGTATTTCTTCAGATCTGCAAACGAAACGAGCAGGAACGGGTTGAATGTCTCTATCTTGAGTGATGGATCGGCGGTGGAGGCGGAAAAGGTGTTGATGAGTTCTTGGACGATTTCAGAGAATAGTTGTTTCTTTAGTTCGGGCGGTCGGAAATCTTCTATGGTGTTAAAGTTGCGGAATTTCCCGTTCAGGGGAATATTGTTTGGTTGTGCACTACACCACGACCAGATAAGGCGTCACCACAAGAGCGTCCACTCATATATCCTTACCCGGACTTACGAATCGCTGACCCGCTCCACAAAACTATCACCATCAACCATCAAATGACCACTCATCCACACCTCCTCACTCGACTCGCGATCGCGTATGCTCCGGCCTTCTTCCAACCATCCTCGAATATCACGTACGGAATCATCGAGCTTGAGTGTGTCTAGTTTGAGAGAGGTGAGTTGTTGCCAGAATGACGGGGATGGGAAAGAGGAGAGAGGTGTGAACTGAAGGATAGGCATTTCTGCTCTGTGTTGCTGTCGTGTTGCAAGAAGGTTATGGTACTGTTCAATCGACAGCTATAAACAAGCAGGTGACCACCAGTCATGGTGATGGTGATGATGAGTGATGGTGATACCTCATCTGCTTCCGCATCCTTTGTTATGGATCTTCCTATTCAGCCACGTCATATATGGTTAACCCTCAAGGAGTCACGATATCGCTGCTGTCACCTGGCATTTTCCCACCTCTCAGACTCCGAGATATACAGCAACAACCGACACAACTACACAGCAGTACATCGCGGAACAACTTGCAACAAACGCGGACGCAGATCAAGCGAACAACCCGCTGATTCTTGGCATGGAAGTTGTACAAAATAGCAGCAAGCAGCTCGTCAAATGACTGTCCAGTCAAAATTGGCTGCTGGTCGAGGGGCTTGAACTTGTAGAATGATCCAATTCCTGTACGTCCGGCTTTGCATCCACTTCTCTCTTATCTCGCTGCAGCAAGGAACTCTCTGGTATAGCCCTCTGTGCTGGGCGAAGAACTTCGAGTCAACGCGGCGGGGCAAGATCAAGGAAATCAAGGACGAGGTATAGGCAAAAGAGCTGGCAAAAGAGATACCCTCACTTGACTGGAGATATCTGGGGGTACCGCCAACATGCCAGCTTTTCAGCTGTGTCCAGCTTCGTCGAGAAACGAGAAAGTAGTGCAGCTCAAACCGAACATGAGAAACAGCTCACAGCTCAACAAACACGGCTGACAAAAGTACGATATACAGATCGCCGAGAATCTACAGCAACAATTCACATCCGCTATCTGGCCTTTCTTCTTGGCTATCTGAGATGACTGTACATTCTCGTCGTTTCCAAAGTTCCAGGGAATAGTCAGGGAACGGGGAAGAACCGAAGGAGCGTGTCACCTTTCCGCCTCGCCTTTCACAAGAAGAAAGTCTGTGCAAGCCAGCTTGCAAGCCGTAATCTCGTACGGTGTCCTTCCCTTCGATATGTCTCGCGCGACTGTACACATACTACACCTACTATCTTTGCTGAAACACCAACTCCTCTCAGGAGCTCTCTCAGGCAATGGTTCCTTGCCTGTGAGGTGAGTCGTACCAACCAGCTTTCCAACCAGAAGATACACAGGCGGTGCCAAGTCCTGATTTCCATCTCTGCACGGCCAGCAGAGACAGAAAGACAGCTGCTGTGTGAGTTCTTTCGTCGTTCGCGAGTCACCTTCACTCCGGATTGGTAAGAACAGCTGCTAAAGAACTGAAGATCATTCGGCGAGGCAGCAGATCATTTTCTATAGACCCGGATTCCGTGCTGGAGAGACAAAAACGGATGCTGAGTAGTTATCTCTGCACGCCTACACAGGTCTAGGAGAAGGCGGTGGTTCTCTTTGCTTCTGTGATGCTGGGTTCAGGAATTCCTACACTCGGGGCACAGGTCGGAGGGGAAGGATGCAAACCGCTGTCTGCTGTGCTGCGACAGCACTCCCAGACCCGCGATCAGGAGAACAGTGGGTGATCATCTTATCTGCCAGCAAAGTGGGATTGACATGAGGGAGGAGATAGTATAAATAAATGGTAGAGCACGCCGTCGTTCTTGCACCCAACCATGCTCTCTTCACCTTCCATACAGTGAAAGCTTCGCCGACGCCAACAAAGCAACACTTGACACTTGAACACACCACCTACGACTGCCCAACATGCAGTCCCCAATACTGAACCACTCATCACCCGATGGATACCCCTGGCAATCCCGTCGCCTAGCATACAAACTCCACTTCCTCGTCCTCATCTGCCTCACTCTAAACCTGCTCATCACCGCGCTCGTCATCCTCGTGCAACAGAAAAAACTGTTCATCAGCGATCGTCCAGTCTATAAAATGGGCGGCAATGGACAGTCGGCGTATTACTGGAAATCATTGTTGCCTGCGATTGGAAGTATTGTGGGTAGTATCAATGCGTACATTGCGGGCGGGGGTATTGCGTTGCTCGTTGCTGCCTATGCCAAGCATCAGGGACTTAATAAAGGCATAAGCCTGAAGAAGATTGGTCATTTGGGGCAGTTGGGTAAGCAGGGATGAGTCCTCGAATAGGTTTCGTTGCGGGCGCTGACTTTGATCGCGGCTGTTCCTTTAGCTGTTGCTGGAGTCCCGTTGGCTTTCAGTCCGCTGTTCGTAATCGGTATCGTTATCGCCATTGCATTGAGCTTGACAAACTCTGTCAGTCCTCTTTCAAACATCTTCGCGCACTCGCCTCTCGGCTGATCTCTTCGAATAAATCTTCTGTGCACAGAGCATCGTTCAAGCCTTTACGCCCACCTTGGTCCTCTTCGACAGTCCCTGGTCATGTCCACTAGTATCGTTCCAGACAAGTGATACCAGTAACGTCAGATGTAACTATGGATCGCGGGAACAAGGGTGAGTGGGCGTCCGAATCGAGGATACAGGTTGCGCCCAAGTGACTGAATGACTGGCGGTCACCAATCTAGGTTCGGTTATGGACCGAATTGCCCGATGAATGACCGATGTGAGTGTCCTTGTGTAATGGATTTCAAGATGTAGTCTTACGAAATTGCAATCAGACGGAATCATGTTTGACGCTGGAGTGGCTGTTCTTGCCGACGACGTGTAAGCATGTATCTTCTCCGTCGCGACGGCACAAACTAATGCCCCATATATGTACTAGACCCGACAACTTTACTCGACGTGGCGTATCCTACCCCTCCAACCTTTCCGGCTTATCTGGAAGGGTAACAACCATGTCAGCAGACGTCATCTCCGACATCGTAGGCGAGTCTGCTATCCAGGTGACGAGTGAAACCGTCTCCGTCAGTTGTCTACCGAGGACTAAAGTCAGCGTAGCGTGCAAGCCCAACCTGGATGGAACCAGGTTATCCTATACGGACTTGGGGAAAACGGACACGCCATTCTTTTTCAAAACCCAGCAGATGCAGTTTTGCTACTCTACCGGAGTATGCAATTCGGACTATCGAACCGATTTCAACGAGGGAACTGTCTTTGTCGTAAGTCCTACTCTGGGATACGCACTCGTGCCATGTACGCTAATTCGATGAGTCATATCACTTCTAGTTTGCAGAAAACAGACCAGAGGATGGTAGTACTGTACGTCCAGTGGAATGCGGCAACCAGAGACAGTACCTCATTCGCCACCTTTTCCCCGTATCTAGTCGCTAGTCCTTGTCGCGACGGGTAATTACGCCAACGATCTCGGTACACCGCAGCTCTACTGTCGGGTCTCCGCGGAAGAGTCGTACGTTCCTATTCAAGTACAAGGCTTTAGCGCCTCCCCAGCCCAGGGATACTCGTGTCCTCAGTAAGTTTGAAGTTGTCAGTTTGGTGTAGTATATCGTACTCATGCTGGATTGTTACGTTGTGACAGGAGTGAACAGTCTCCCGCGGTTTGTAGGTACCTTTGAACGCTGATAGCCATTTTTGCATTTACTGATACGCCTTCTGCTCTGGCAGCTGCGTTCTTGACCAACGTGACGTTTATGTCCCAATTAGGTGAGTCTCCCTGTGAAAAGATATTCCAAACTGTTGACTAACCATCGCAACGTTTTCCGTGACATTCCAGTCATGCAAAAGATGCAAGGTCAGTAGTCTGGCTCTCACGGCTACTCAAGTATCTGACGTTGACTGGGGGCGAGCAGGCCAAGACGGTCGACTGGAAATCCTCGGTCTCATCAACAATACCCAAGGACGAACCAAAGGCGAAATGCTGGAGCCAGCCTTGGCTAAGATGCTAGAAGTCGGCGCGACTGTAAGCAGGTTGAGCCCAAGCACCCTGCCATGCGACGACTGAGTTTAATCTCTTCTTCGCAACTTATAGGAAATGTACACGCACTTACCGACCGAGAACGCGGCTTTGAACGAACGATGCGCACTGCAAACACCTCGAACAGTCCTAGGCTCCCGCACAGCATACGGCTACCTCTGGGCGATCCCTCCCGCCGTGCTCGCATTGGTATTCCTCATCGGCTGGCTCACCCTCGGTTTCCGTCGAGCTGCTCGGGCATACTGGTCACCTCTTGATCCAGCATGCATGGCCGTCTCCGGTGTCGCTGTACCGAAAAACAGCTCGCTTTACAATGCTGTTGCTCCCCTCGCTGGTGCATCCACCAACAAAATCCACGAGTTTATGCAGGGACCTCTTCGGCTCGCCGAGGTCGATCCTGGACATTTGGCTTTATCAATGGACGACACCGACGCCGCACCTGTTCCGCAAAATGGCAGAGCCTATGGCGCGCCAGCACCATACACGCCGACATCGACTAATCCTGCCTTGTCGCCTGAAGTCAAAATATTCACACCGATGATGATGACGCCCGATCAGACGGCGGCTTATCAGGCTTCCTACTACAACAGCAACACTGGCTCATACTTTCCCGCGGGAGCCAACCCGGGGATCACTTCACCCTACCATAATCCCTATACCTCGGGTCCAGCTTATAATCCCTAGAAATCGACCGCGCGACCGAGTTCACCGAAACGACCCTTTTTTTTTTGGTAAAAACGAAGTGGTGATAAGCGATCTAAATCCTATAATATACGCTTGTTGTACGAGCCTCTCTATGACGCTTTGCCCACTGTATCTTTAGTAACTATCAAATCTCTTCTGTGAAATGAAAGCAAGAAAGACACTGCCGGACCAAAGTCCTCCATTCACTCACGTGATTTCTCATTGAAATCGCGCTGTAAACCGAAATTTGGGCGATGAGGCGATCGAAACGTCCAGATTCATCATCTCACATCTACTTTCAACTTCTGATATTGACGCTTGATTTTCTGTCGAGTCGTTAGAAAATACAAGCAACCTATTGAGAGCAAGAAAGGAACACCATGACGGCAAGTGCAGTATGCAGAAACGCCTGGATTTCTACTGGGTTCAAACTCCGACCGGTAACGACGCAGTCACACGCTCTAGCACAACCGCGACATCTTCGTGGACGTACATCAGCCAGAGGAACATCTTCATCTCATTCGCCACGAGCCGAGGCTGACGACTCGGATATCAAGAATTCTCCGTCAACTACAGAGACACAACCTCCGGTCGAGACGTCGTCAATCGAAGCGTCAACGCATACACCTTTGCCATCGTACACGACTGCAACGAATTCCAAATCAAGTACTCCCGTGAGCTTGAAGGATATCTTTCCAGATTTGTTCGGAGAACTCAAGCCTACTACCTCTCAGTGAGCCTCGAGTCTCTCTTCGTGCAGCTTGTTGTCACCTTACTGAATTCGGTTTCATTCAGGCCTATAACACGAGCACAGAGGAATGATTGGCAAAACTCACTGGATGATAGTATCAGAGATCCGCAGTCCAAAATCGACACTGTCGGACGTCGTTCTGTTCGTTCTGCCACGGCCACTTCATCTTCAACCCTCGGTATCGGGTCCAAGTTGTCTTCCATACTGGATATGGGATCCAGTCCAGCAAGGAGCAACAGAAATCGCATCTCCCCTCCCGTCTACGGGACAAAAGACCGTACCCGAGCCGCACCAAAGGAACTACAAGCGTTCCATGAATTGTTGGAAAGCATGTTTGAAGCTTCCGAAGCTCGGGGCGGCCAGGCTGAGCGGAAACACAAGCGCGATGGGCGAGGTGATTCGTATCTGAGTGATTCCATGTTGGGACGACCACGCTTGAACCGACGGAATCGAGATGATACCACGCAGGGCGAGTACCAGGAAAGGCATCGGTTGACGACGATTGCCAAGCCTATCGGTGGCATGAAGAATATCACAGACGCAGAGTGGGACGAATTCATGCAGCAAAAAGAGGTGATTGCCTCTTTGCGCACCGATCTCGATATCCTGGAATGGCTTAAAACCACCTATTTTTCCATGCCGCTACCGACTACTAGCAGCGATGCCTCGAACGCCGATGAAACGGCAACGACGTTCGGCTCGATATACCCCTTGGTACTCGCACATACCATATCCATCCTACACGTCCAGTTCCGGAACCCACAGGCCGCCGTAGCGGTATTCAACACTGCCCGATCTCACAGCCTCGAATCGTACCTTGTCGGGTGCACAACGAGCGTGTACAACCATATGCTTCGCGCCCGGTGGGAGGGTTTGGGCGATCTCAAGGGCGTCGAAGAGGGATTGGAGGAAATGGGGAGGCGAGGTGTCGGATGGGACAAGGAGACTATGCGGCTCGCCAACACGCTCGTCGAGAATCTCGTCAAGCTTCGTCTTTCCTCGCCGTACGGTAATTCTTCCACCCACGTATCCAACGACCAGCGGCTGGTATGGGCTTACGGACCCGATGTGTTTGCCCGACTTGCCCGGTTAGAGGAGATTGTGGAGAGTCAAGTCGAGTTTGTGGAACGTAAGGGTTTGTCCGCGGTGCGACGACGTGCGGATGAAGTTGCGGACAAGGAGATGAGTGGGGTTGATGGGTATGCACAGGGGGCACATGCGTATGCTCCGCGTGGACAGACGCGGTCCTGGTCGGAATCGTTGAGGCCGAATGGTCATCATTGATTGCATGGTGGTTGTCCTTTTGGGAGAAGAGACGTTGGTACGGTGAATGGAGAACAGTTGTATGAAATGCATGATAAAACGTGGATAACTCGGTCTCGATTGAACACCCCACATTTTGGGTAGACAGACACAGCCAGATACAAAAAAAATAAACAGAGTACAATGGACAAAACTAAAAAAGCGCGATACAAGTGATAATTCCGACGATACAATCAATCAAAAGCACAAACGTACATCCAAACACTTCTTGGTTCACTGGATACATGGCGTTCCGGGCAAGGAGACTAAAGATCCGGCCCACGACGAGCACGTAATTCCCTACCGGGCGCAGCATCACCCCGCCCTCGCTCCTGCCCCTGAGCCCCGCCTCCCGCACCAACGCGGTCATTCCCATTCCCGAACCGCCTCACAATATCCCTCGCACGCATCGCCGTATCCATATTCCTCAACCGTGTCCTCTCCCCTCCAGCAGCAGCGTTCCCGTTATTAAACCCCGACGATGCCCAATGATACCCCCCTGTCCCAGCGGACGGCGGCGGCGGCGGCGTGGATGTTGTTCCGGCGGCCGGGTTACTAGGATCGAACCGGTGGGTGATCCAGGACATGTCGATCCCTGATACGTTCTCGAGTGTCGTCAGCGCGAGGTACAAGACTCGTGTCCACGAACGCGCGAGTTTGTGGAACAGGATGACGAGGAGGGCGGTGATGATGCAGCATATGATGGTGTCGAGGTAAAGCACCGTATCGGGTCTTGGCGGCATATGCTGCCTGTACCGTACGGGGCAGAATAGCTTGCAGAGGTGGTAATGCACCAGTCGGACGGGAGCGAGCGCGACGTGTGCTGGTGGTGGTTTGAGAAAGGTGCGGGTGATGATGGGTGGTGTTACCGCGTATGGGGGGTCGGTTAGGTGTTCATTCAGTGTAATTGTGGGCGGTCTGCGTGAGGGTGTTACTAGAGCGAAGGATGTGTGGTCGTGCAAGGCGGGAGCGAGGCTTGCGACTTGGGTTTTAGAGTCGTTCGATTCGGAAAGTGTGGCGGATTCGAGTCCCGGTGTGGCTGGGACCTCTGGTGCTTGCCCACCTGCCGCTCCGGGTGCATGACTAGCCGCCACCGCCGCGTTCTTTGTAAACTGTTCGACCTGGCGGACATTGATCGATTCTTCGTGCTCGTGCATGATCTCCGCATTCGATTTCTGACAGACGGGGCAGGTCCATTCCGCGGATCTGAGCGAGCGACAAGAAGTAGCGTGAGTATGGCAGGGGGGCAAGCCAAGTCGTCGATGATGAGGGTGGTGGTGGTGGTGGCATTGACTTACAGTTTTGCTAATCGCTTGCGCTCGTCTTTATCGCAGTTCATTGCTCCGACACCTGCTAGTGCTTCCCCTCCCTGCGACCAAAAGCTCATCAACCCGACGATCGCTACATGACAAGAGAAACAAAAAGATGATCAAGACACAACGTCATCAACGGCAAAAAACGGAAAAAAAAAAGGACAATACGACCTACCTGTTCGGACACCCCATGCGGGCCTCCAACTCCCTTCATGGAAACTCGTCAACCCATCGATACAGATCTTACGGTTCGGCTCGAATCGTCCTTGTGGAGTCATGATTAGGATATCGGGTGCTTGCATTGGGTATTGATTCTTTAGCAAGATTCGAAGATGGTAGATCCCTTTGTTTGCGCATGGCAAAATAAAAAGGTCGTTAGACCCGACTTGAGTAGATGAGGGGAGGGGAGGAGGGAGGGAGTGAAAAAAAGACTGACCTCCTGCGTACTCGCTATTCTCAACTCCTCGAACTGTGACATGCCATTCAAAGATATCTTCCTCCAACGGATGAGCGACGAATTCCGGGCTTGGGTCGGCTAGGAATTCACGATGCTCTTGGAGGATCCGTTTTGTTGCTGATGAGCGGGTGTTGTGGCGATTTTGTGTTGCCATGGTGGCTGTGTTCCTTTGTGGGGACGTTGTTGTTGTTGTTGGAAGAAGCGTAACAGGTTGATGGATGGATGGATGATGGCGATAAGAAAGAAAGAAAGAAACATGCCAGCACCGAATTAGGTGAGCCCCGCATGACGAGGTGGAGGCCAAGTCATCACTTCTTTACTCTTTCGGCCGCCGGAAATACCCTAGGTTCAATAAAAAGCGGGGATTGCGCTTTGTCAAAAGTTCGCACCAGGAGGATATAAATCACCCTTGACACCTGCAAGGAGCGATAGTAATCAGTCACTATACGGATTCGGTACCTCTTCCCTGACCAACATCACCTCCCTCAACCTATCATCAACGTAAGTCCCGTTCTCCTCCCTACCTACACGCTCTCCCACACCCCCCCAATTCGAATCCAATCCAAGATGACACGTATCTTTCAACAATACAATCAACTAGAAGGCTGTTGCTTAGCCCTCGAATTACTCCCTTGGTGGCTCGTGACGCGTAGTTTTGTCCCTTTTGGATAAACATGGCGTCCTTCCCCTCTCGGGGGGATGCCGCAGGGGAGTTTGGCGTAGATTATACATATACAACTCTGAACCCCACTCGCTCTTTTCCTCTCTCTTTTGCTCGTCAATGGTGTTTGGTTTGTGTGGTGTTAGATGGCTGACTTGGATTGTCATGCGAATAGGGTCTCTTGTACTGTGATGTGGTGCTTGAAGCGGTGGTAGGGCTTGTCGGGGTTAGCGATAACTTGGCGTCTCGCAACACGACGGATTCGGCTGTTTTGCCCGTTTCAACGGTTCCACACGCGACAACCGCCTCGTCTTTCGGATCCTTTTATATACCGATTCACCACCAGCCACTTGGGCTTATCCAGCGTCACGCCTCGTCGGCGGCTCAAGTATTTCTTTTTTTCATTCCGTAAGTCCACGCCCCTCTCTTGCTTCTCGTTTCCGGTTTCTAGAGCCATCGGAACGTTGTATACTGTATACCGCATCAGATGGATGTCGCATAACCGCGGTGTTCCTATATAATGCATATACATCATGTAGTCTGCCTATACCAGTCAGTCCATATACCATTGAGTGATCTGGTGCCGGTCCAAAAGAATACCGCATCAACCATGAGAGGCACACTTTCCCTGTCGCTGTCGCTGGTAAAGACGTCGCCAATGTCCATTCCTTTTGAACACCTGTTCTGCCTCGACCACCCCCCGAGGAAGAGCAAATGACGTGTAAACCATATCCAAGGGCCCGGGAAATCGGAAGACAACCGGCACACACACCACCGTTCCTCGACTCCCAAAAAACATTTCCAAAAACGCATTCTCTTCTTCCTTCTTCCTTCCTCCTTCCTCCCGCCTCAAGGCAATCAAACCCAGTCCCGCCCCTACTCGTACACACAAGATGGTCACAATCACCGTCAAATACTCGTCAAAGCCAACCGTCTCGGTCGAGTTCCCGGCGAAACATCCGTCTCAAGTGACCGTTGGAGATCTGAAAAAGGCCATTCACGCAAAGTTTCCCAAAGTACGTTTCCCAGTTCCCTGCGCCTTGTCCGTCTTCCTCCCTGCCCCACTCTGCAGAACAGAAAACAGCAGACCTTAGAAGCCACGGGGACTAACCCTCATCTCGCCCACTTTACGTTACCAGCTCACACCAGTCAGACAACGAATCACGCTCCCTTCTGCAGATCCGAGCAACCCGAAAGTAAAACCGACGGTCCTGGATATCGATGTATCGAGCCTCGCTACATATGGTTTTACCAATTCTGGTGCGCAAGTGCGAGTAAAGGATCTCGGGCCGCAAGTTTCGTGGAGGACGGTTTTCTTGCTTGAATACGTGAGTTTGCTGCCCGCTGCTGCTGCTGCTGGGATTCCCTTGCGATACAAAAACAAATGCCTTGTTCCGTGTCTGAATGTTCGACTCCCCGTCTTTTCCTTTTGGTGAGGTAGTTTGGCCCGCTGTTCATCCAGCCACTCGTCTTCTACTTGTCCTACAAACATGGGTACAGTATCACCAGCGTCCTCAACTCTGTCGGGATCACCTTTCTCGGAAAAGCCGCTCCGTACACCCCTTCCACGCTGCAAAAGTAAGTACCCCCGCACACCCGCGCCTGCCCTCCCGATTGTTTCTTGCGGTACGTACTGACGTTGCGTGTTCGCCTGTACGTACGTGGAAAAAAAAAAAAAGGACCGTGCTTGTGCTGCAGATGCTGCATTACCTGAAACGAGAGCTCGAGACTGTGTTTGTTCATAAATTCTCGCACGCGACGATGCCCGTTAGGAATATTTTTAAAAAGTACGTCACAGCACCACCACCACCACCACCACCACCAACCCGCCAACCGTTTCTCTTCCCTAGTCGCGTTGTCTGCTCTGGCTGACCTGGTGTTTGGGTTTGGTGGATGTAGCTGCTCGCACTATTGGTTGCTTTGTGGTGTATCGACTGCTGTAGCGCTTTACCGACCTGCGTACTCGGCCGAGGCGTTGAAGGGTACGATATTCGACAATTCGAACTGGATCGGCGCATGGGTCGCGGCATGGGCTGTAAGTTTCCCTCTGCCTTGCCACCCCCACTCTCCCTGACTGCTTGTTGCTCGTTGACTAACAAAAAAACCTCGGGTTGGCATTCCGCGCAGTGGGCGGAATTCTCAAACCTGTTGACCCATCTCAATCTCCGGAATATCCGTACCCCGCCTGGTCAAGCACGAAAGTTCCCCAGGGGGTACGGATTCGACCTTGTCACGTGCGCAAACTACCTGTTCGAGTCGTGTGCGTGGCTTGCGATCAGTTGTATGACTTGTGATCCTGCTAGTAAGTCGCGTCGTTTTGGCATCTGATTCAAGGGGTAACGACGAGGTGGCTGACCGGCGGGTGGATTTGCGCGGTAGTGATCTTGTTTACTGCGGTTTCTGCTGCTCAGATGGCCGAATGGGCCGCGAAGAAGCATAGAGTGTACAGGAAGGAGCATGGAGACAAGTACCCCAGGAACAGGAAGAGGATGATTCCTTTCCTCTGGTGATTGATGGGCGGCATGAGCGGTGCATGAGCAGCAGAGCCACGATGCGAGCAATGCAAGAAGGGTTTGTCTGTCATGGAGAACTTGGTAGTAGCTGATATACTAGATGGGACATGAAAGCTATCTATACAATTCGAGTCGATGGGCTGCATATGAACCTGCGGGTTGTAATCGGCGACAGGGCACGGACATCCATCGGCAAGTTGCTCGAATAGTGCGAGAGGACCTGTGAAGTGGCGCTTACCAGCTGATATCCTTGTAAGAGGGATCAGCCACCAGGAAACACGCCCGTCAACGTCATGCAATACTCTCGAGTGCTGCGGTCGGAACTGGACACCACATGTATGTTGTCCCGACAATATGCAGTTGCCGCCCGTTCCCACACGAGCAGTATCAGCTGTGATGCGATTGAGACAATAGCCCGGTGGTCCTCTCTGCTCGTAGTCTACTGTTTGCACTACGTCACGCAGATTTTGATCTTCTTGGCCTTCTTGAGTCAAAGAGACGAACGGTTGCGCTCGAGTCCTCCTTTGAGTTCGGCGACTGATAGCAGCCACCTATTTCCTATGTAAACAAAGCGTCCACTCGGCCTGATCATCCACCATGCAAAGTTCGCTACGAACTACTAATCACTTGAGCTTCTTGTCACGCGTCTAACTGTTTCAGTGGTTCCATCAAAGGAAGAGTTTTGCGCATTCACGCTTAAAGTGTATACCATCATCCGGGTTGCACAGCACTAGAAGGGATTGCAGGACAGCGAGATCGACTTGGAAAGATGCCTGCCTGTTAGACATTGAGGGGGCTGCCGAAGCAGGACACCACGGCGATGTAGCCGGGGACGCCTATGCAAATACCTCATCAAAAGTTTCTTGCACCGCCACCATCATGCAGGTAGCAGCGACCAACTCCTCTAGGATTGTTTGCTTTTCCTATACCCCATGATACCCATCATCAGCTCACAATTACCAGATCGAGCCAATATTGCCGCATCTAGCCATGATGAGACTTGTCAATCTTTGGTCAACAATTACCGAAGGATAATAGCCCACACAGCCCCATAGCACAAAAGCGGGTTTCGGCCTTGATACCCCTGGTCCCGAGACCTCGGACCTGACCTACGGCGAAGAAGAGAAGAGCTCATTTGAATCTTCTATACCCCACCACGCGGCCGCTAGAGCTATAAAGAAATTTCTTTTGGTCGTATTTGCGTCGCGTTAGAAATCTTTGTTGATTGACGTTTCTTTCACAGCCTTGTTGCTCGGCATATCCAGAACCTTGATCCTTTCTTACAGGGACGGCCTGTGGCATAGCCTTTCGTCCCCCTCCCACAACTAGTGATGCATGCCGAGGCAGGTGGTCGCTGAATGCCGGAGATTCCCGGACCGGCTTTCAACAATAACAATAATGTGAACTGATGTCTCGCTCACTGCCTCTCCATACGGTTACGGGTTCTCAGCTCCTGGAAAGACAACGGAGGACACCAGAAAAGCACACGGTTTGTTTTTGCACAGCATCAATTAGAGCACGTTGAGTGTCTCCCTCTTTGCTCACCCTTCCGCATAATCGTCTATATAAGAGCCGCGAAAACGCTCTTCATTCATTCATCGGCACCTCTACATCACTCAAAACCCCTTCGACAATTAGCAACCACATCAAGTAACACCTTCAACATGCTCTCACTCTCAGTCGCCGCTTTGACATCCGTCCTCGTCGCACTCGCCAACCCTGCCAATGCTGCACCGATCGAGGAACACCCTACTGTTCTCAAACGAGCAACCGGCGCTCTCATCGCTTCCGCCGTCTCCCCGGACTTCTGCGTCGGTGTCCATGAACTCAAGGATGGTGCAGGTCTCTTTACCCTAAACTGCACCGTCAATGGAGCGTCGAGCTCTCCAGCCTTCTACAACAAGTGGGACATCTCGCCCGGAAACAATCAAGTCGTCAGACTTAGCGGTTTGCCAGCCGGAAGCGGTGATTTCTGTCTCGACGCTGGAGATCTCAGTGGAAGTTTGAGGTCTTCCAAGATTTGGACTTGCTACCCTGGTCTACCTCAACAACAGTGAGAGCAATTGTGACCGTTATGGAATTGCTAACATCTACTGATGATACATTCTTGTTCGCCCTTGCAGATGGTACTACACCGATGACAGTAAGCCTTTCGCGTTATCTGCTCTTTTAACGCATCTCACGTCAATTGAAAAACAGAGCACATAGCTATAACTGGAGGACAAGGATGCCTAGAGACAGGACGTTACGGCACGCCCATCAACCAGTGTTCGTCAAACAGCGGTGCTGGGACTCAAACCTGGAACATCGTCGAAGGTTCCGGGGGCGGCACCACACCTCCTCCTCCCCCTACCCCGCCTCCCGCCACTACCGGCAAGCCAATCAAGTGGGTACTAGACGGTAAAGATGTCTGCCTGACCGTCGCAAATGGAGCATTCTCGAACGGTGCCGCGCTGACCATGTAAGCTGTCCTGCGCGTGCGTTCCTGGAGATTGGTGCTGACGCACCTCCTTTTGCTAGCAACTCTTGTTTCGAACCCTCCTCCAACTACTACGCCTTTCAACAGTTCGTATACACCGAAGGCGCTACCAAGGTCCAAGTAGCCCCCAACAGCCTCACTACTACCAACTACTGTGTCGACTTTGGCTCGGACCGAGGGGTCAACGGTGTCGGCGCCAAGATTTGGCAATGCTACGACAACGTCCCGGCCCAGAACTTGTACATCACAGGAGACGCACATTTGGCCGTGGAAGGCGATAACCAATGTCTTGATGTCCGAGCTGAGAGCGGTCCCAGCCAGAACAAGCCCTACGGAAGCTTGAAGGACGTTCAAAGCTGGCAATGCTCCGGTGGCGACGCCAACCAGGTAGGTATCGATACTCTCCGCCCAGTCTGCCTCGATGCTGATGTAGCCCTTCTCCTCTCTGCAGATTTTCAAGTTCTAAGCGAACACTATGGACACTGCATTTGCATTTGCATCCTCTCAACATCATGGACAATTGACTCGAATGGACAATAAACAAGCCTGCACACGAACAAGACTCTTCATAATTCGGGTATTTCTCTCTGGAAACCTTATAAAGACCTAAAGGTCAACCTATACTTGTTACAACTTTACTGGACCGGAAAAGCATGTGGATTTGATGTATCCTTTGTTAATAGACAAAGCCTCAGGGGTTATTCACCTGCATGTGTCTGCTGTGACTTCTCCATCCAATCATTTTCTATCATGTCCTCGAACATCGAATGCGCTCGAAGCTTTCCCTTTGAGAAAGCTACGGTGCCGTCTTGTCCTGCGATATCGTACTGTTTTGCGAATCAAAGTCATGTAATTGTTTGATTCTCGAGCTCGGTTGTGCCACCGGACTCTGCTTCAAGGAACATCACTACTACCAATCCGCAGGCTGCGAATGTGCTGCTGCTGCTGACTAATCGCACCGTCGCGAGAGGTCTGGATCTTACCATCTTACCATGGAGACTCGGCTCTCCGAACACACAACCCGTCAAGCAACAAGTAGGTTATGCATTCTTTCCAGCCATTCGAGCAAGATAATGAGACTCGGATCCAATTTCACAATCATTGCACGGTGGGCCGTGCGTGGTCAGTCAACGGATTTATATCATGACAACTACCAAGGAGATTACCACCATAGACCCAACGCATGGCACAGGATGTGGAGATGACTCATCTGTCCTACGGCATGAGGTGTGTGAAGCGTCACAGAGCCTAGTGCGACTAGAAGAGGCCCCAAAAAACCGCTTGAAGTGGAAGCAAGAGATCCTTCACTTCAGGGCTTGCGGGTACCGATGTGGTCAGGCGTATGTAGATGAACAAAGTAACGGTACAACGTTCCCATCCCGATGCTCGATAACGGGCACTCCACAGATTTGGTCCGTCCTCCCGTCTGCTTTGCCATTCCTGAACAGCTCCTCGGGCACCGCCTGAGCCGCAATACTCCAGTCAAGGAACGCTCGCTGTTATTGCCGTCGTCGTAAAGTCCTGGTGGATTGTTGACGACCTCATACAGAAAGACGCATGCTTCCCAACATGATGCGAGTAGACAGGTTGCGCGAAAAACGAAAGTGTCCGTCGACGGCAGGGCGGCGTGAGGGATATATGCCGACTCGACAGACTTGCGATATGCCCACGGTAATTCTTGGCGTCTCGGGGCGGATATGGTGTCTGCATCGACGAGTATGGATTGGCAGGGCGCTGAAGGAGCGATTACAGATTGGCTTAAACCGTGTGAAACGATTGCAAGAATCCAAATGCTGTCGGGTCGAGATTTATCAATGCCGGAATTTCGACCTGTAGCATGGAAGAGACTTTAGTGTCTGCATAGAACTGTCACGGGACCACTGAGTGAGATTGTTGTGCCACCTACTGTTTTCATGCTTGGCGCCACTTTCATCAAGTCCCTGAATATCTGTTTACACGAGCCTAGTAGTTCCTGCAATTGGCCTGTGAAACGGTTGAGTGGTAATTAGTTATCGCACACTGCGCAGTAGAATGATCAAAAAAGCGACTCTGACCCTGCCGATCTCCTTCATGAGGTTTCGCTTTAGCGTTCTCCTCCGCCTTGCTTCTGTCGTGTCCTGTATCGACGGCATTGCTTGCATTTCCATCATTCTGTCCGTTTGTCACTCCGCGTTCGCTCAGAGCGACCAATAGTATCCCTACTCCATTTAGTATCTCTCCACGCCACCGTGCGGCCCTCCCCGTTTTCTCGATCGTGGCGAGTAGGGTATGTAAGGCCAGAAGATTTGCACGTTGGAGAGGAATGACGTAGGGTACTGGAGGGATCGTGAGAGGAGATAAGAGGGCGGGGATGAACGTCTGCATCGGAGAGTAAGTCGTCGAGACGGCGCAACGCTTAGCGCACTGAGAAGCCGCGTGGTAACAGAGATTCCAAGAACCGGGAAGAAACTCACCTTCAACCACCTGATTACACCCAACTCGGCTTCACGACAGACAAGTTCCACGGCTCGTGCAACACCGACGGACGACTCGACACCATCTTTCCCGGAATGTGAATACGCCCATCCGTTGATGATACCCCTTTCAACAGCCTGCTCCACGTTCTTTGCTACCTCTTCCTCCTTTCCTTGCCCTTCAGGGTACAGGGTGTGCAGCAGCTGAAACAGATATATAAGTGATGGTTCGAGGAGAAGGGGCTCGGGTGCTGTTGTATGCAGGGAGATGGAGTGCTGTATTGATCGGAGGAAGAGCTGAGCGATACCTGTCCTATGCAGGACGGGTGTTGGTAGGCGGAGGAATGATGGGAGTATTTGGAGTCCTCTTATGCGGTATGATGGTTCGTAGTCGTCCATCAGGATGAGGAGAGGCGGTAGGATTAAAGGGATGTGGTCGACAAGTTCTTGGGTCTATAATGATAAACAAGTAACGATGTTTGACGTGGTTTGAATTTGCCTTTTTGACGACAAGGACAAAAGACCTACCGGCATGACCTCTACACACCACCTCAAACTGTTCCAACAACCCCACACATCTTTCCACTGCTGATCTTCAAACATGTCGCTGCGTCCCACATCTCCTCCTATAGGCCTGATAAGCCGTCTACCAGAGTCGAGGGATACTTCCGGATGCGGGTTGCTGGAGAATATGGATTTCAAGTCGAGCAGGATGGAGCGCGCTGTTTCGGTTGGCTCCTTTATTGAACCAAGAATACCTATACATGTTGAATGAGGTACTGATGTTCGGCTAAAATGATGTAATTGAGTCCTGCTTACTGTTTACGAGAAATGTCATCTCGGGAGTCACGAGCGCATCATCAGGAGTAGCGTTGACGGCTCGAAACCTAGTGACGGTGGCATATGTTTTTGTAACTAGAGCCTGTGTGTCTTGGCCGCTGTGATCTTGCGTTGATGCGTCTCTTAGACTCTGAGAATCAAGGCGCTCCGCAACTTCCCGTAACACTGATGTGATCCTGCGGCGAGTTTGTAGTATTTGTTGATCCGCTACACACAGACCTCTTCAGCTACCTTCCCCTCAACAGCATAAGAACGGCAGACTCACACACCGAAGCCACCAGCTGTGCCTTTTGGTACTCATGAGGGACGTTGAGGCGTTCCAGCAGTTCATGTATCGATAATCCCTTTATGCTCGCTTCTTTGGTGTCTGTTCGCTGGGCAGGTACAACCGGTGTCGGACTGTTTTTTTTTTCGGGAAGGAAAGCCTGTTCTGGAGGAGCAGGATCTTCATCGTCCGAGTCTTGAATGTAATCCTCTACCACTGCCATATCCTCATACAGTAAGTATCTAGTGCTAAGCTTAGGAAGATTGCAAGTGGACGTTTGCTGCACCAAGACTACCTTTACTTGAATCCAAATCTTGCTTGCTGCATGTCTCATCTCTGGCGGGGCTCGTCGATCGCTCTTCTCGTCACCCGGCCGCCGCACAACAGTTTACCTAGCGACCGGATTCAAACCCGCAATAGCCGGTCAGTCAGACACTCTCCGGCTCCTCCTTCTTCCTGCTGGTTCAGCAAAGTATCAGTTTGGCTTCCTTACACCTCTGACCATATCGTATCTGGTAACAGTCATTTACCTAGGCAAAAATTTGACCTTCAAATATCCAGCTCGAGACGGTGTCCGACAACACCAATATGGATCCAATCCGAGCGAAACTGGACGTTCTTTCTGCGGAAACGTCGGAAGACACCTCGTCGACGCTTTCAAACCCTAAAGCCGTCCTTGACCAAGAACTGGCACGAAAGCTCTTGAGAGAGAGCACAGAATTCTCCGAGTACCGAAACATCAACTCGAAAGCAGGTTCCGAGGATAAGGCAATATCGATTCCAAAAGATTGCGCTCTTTGCTTTGAATTCGAAAAAACAGTGGAGGATGAAAGCCTTTGGCAGTCTTCCTTTTCAAGTAACGGTACTGCAGAGTTAGCATCTGGGAGCGACAATGCGCAGTCGCAGAAAGGTGGAAGCAAGGGCAAGGAGGTCCTGCTGATATGGCCGGAAATCGAACTTGTTGATGTATGTCCTGCTCTCAGTCTTGGCATCCGCCTTTGTTGGCGTAGGAACCAAGACCTCTCTAGCTAATCTTCCAACCCTTTCCGCAGCAATCATCGGATTCAGAAATCGATGAAGAGCCACGCTTATCCGTTCACGAATCAGTGCTCGAGCACCACCCGTCTCTGGCGGAACTATTGGATCTCAGTGCCACGGCAGACGGGATCGCTGTTCAAGTCTCGCTCGTTCGACCTCCCGTTCTGACAAAAGTTATTCTGCACCGGATTCCGTCCGACACCGCCAAATTCCAGGACGAAATGGTGGATGAAGAAGAAGAGGCAAAAGAGGTTTTGGAGGAGCTTGCTGGGACACATGAAGGGTCGCCAGACGACAATGCTGAGTCTCGTACACCCGTCATTGTGCATCAGAATACGCAATGGATATCAGCCAAAGGCAGGACGTATATCATCTTGCTCGCTCTACCATTCACTCAGGGAGTGATATCGTCGTCCTCCACCGAAGTCATCATCTCCTCGGCACCAAACACCGCTCCCACGTCCCACCAGAACGGCATCTCAAGCGAGCAATCAGGTCCGAATCCGGTGTTGGACCGTCTCGCATTCTCAGCGACACTTCAGCACAGGAACATCGCACTCGGCGGCATGGCACGAAGTTCTACTACTCGATCAACGCGGCAACAACGAGCCATGATGAATTTCAGTGCGGATGGGTTTTTGAGCGCGAGTCTTGTTGTTGATCCAGCGAGGGAGAGGAAAGAAGCAGGCAGGAGGAAGAGGGCAGAGATGCGGGGTATAATGTCGAGTGGCGGACTTGATGAGCTTGAGGAGGAGGAAGATGAGGCCGAGGATCCGTTTTGGGATGACGATTTGGATGATGATCATCCAGCCTCGGACGATGACGACGACCGCGACGACGATGAGAATGATACCGATGTCGTGCTAGGAAGACGCACGGTATCACCGTTGTCCGACAGTTCGGGCAGTATTACGCCTCGACCGCGTTCGTTTATCGATCCATCGGGCCATCACTCGCCTCGGCAACCTATTGAGGACGGAGAAGTCTCAAATGGGCATTTGGAAAAGCCGCCGATGAATGGCCATATGAATGGCGATGTACCGTACAACCTTGAAGCCGTCCAAACGCAGGCGCATGGGGAAAGACAAGGAATCACCGAGGAACAAGACACTTTTCGTGGATTCGCATTCGAGCCGTTCCCGCTCTGCCGACGTCCACTGTCAGCGTCGACCCGCTTCCACGAGCGCTCAGTCACAGCTGCAGGCAAAGGTAAAGGGAAAGGAAAGATGCTGCAGGGGGAAGACGATGCGCATGCGGACCAGGCCAAGTGGCCGGATGATCAGGCGGTTGTTTGGCTTACGCTCAAGGGGTTGGCTAGGGCTGGGTTGTTCATTGGTGACTGGGTAGGTTTGCTCTCTGTTGGTATAGCCATCTCGGCAAACACTTGACCCTCTTTGACACGCAGGTCTTGTTGTGTTATGGCGAAGCGGAGCATGGTTCAGGGGAAAGGCTGGTGCAGGTTGACGTTATCGAGGACTTTGACCCAGAAGCGGAAGACCAACTGTTAGTTCCTCTTGGAATGTTGGAGCTCGAATTCCAAATATCTTACACCGTAATTTTACATATTTTATAGGCCTCTTCAACCAATATTCCTTTCTCCGTCGTTGCTTCATAATCTAATACCACGCTCATTATCCTCTCGAACATCAAAATCAAAATCGATACTCTTGCTGCCGATACCCTCTGGTCAACGCGAGCCACCACTACCAATAGCGAAAAGTATGACGCTAGCGAGGCTAGCCAGCCCTAGCAGCGTCAACAAGCAGTATGAAACCCAGTTCACAGAGGGCTTGCGGCGGTTCTTTGAGTCAGACGTTGGATCATATGGCAAGCGCGTCGTTAGACAAGGCGACGTCATCGCTGTGCTCATATGTTCATCGATAAATGATGAGGTCGAGGACATGTCCCTACTCCGTAGAAAGTCGAGGTATGTTGAATTCGCAGAATATCGGGTGGTGTTGAATCTAACATATGATTCACCGCTTGTAGACCGGATAACTTGGTCTACTTCGTCATCACAGATATGACATACGAGCCTCTTGTCCCTTTGGAGCAGGATTTCGCCTCTTCCGTCTCCTCAAAAGCACGTGGAGGAGAACTGGGATGCTGGATCGATATAGATAGAACAAGGATGATTTCGCTCGGTGTGCAGCGAGGAGCTGGGTATGCTGGTACGAAAGCATGGTGGGGTATTCGTGAGTCTCGCCGTCGATGTCTTTCAACAGACAACAAAGTGGTACTGACCTTGCCTTTATCCTTGTCTAGCTGAGCCTTTCAGGCCGTTTTCACAAACCGCGTATAGGACCATTCGTAATGGCGTGGAAGCTGCTCTAGCCTCTTCATCCTTTTCAGCAAAGTTCGCTCTGGTTGTTCCAATATTGCTTTCCGGTGCCAGAGGTTCCGGCAAGACAAGCTTGGTACAGTATGTTGCAGAGGAACTCGGCGTGCACCTCGTCGATGTGAGTCGCATTTCCGCGTTATAGGTTAGGATTGGCTGACTCACTATTGAAATGGTTAGGTGGATGGCTACACTTTGTTGGCTGATTCAGATGTCAAGACGCAAGGGGCATTCCAAGCAGCACTTGAAAAGGCTACTGAATGCGCACCGTCGATATTTCTTCTCCGCCATCTCGAAGCCGTTGGAAGGAAAGACAATAATCCCGGTAGCCGCAAGGGTGAGTTGTTTTGACTTTGTGCCCTGTGAACTCCGACATTGATCCAAAGAACCTGCCAGATGCATCGATATTATCGTCGGTTGTAGAAAAACTCCGAGATGCAGCTGTGGCTTCAGGATTCCCAACAATATTCTTTGCAACTACCTCGGAACCAGAAGACGTCGTGTCAGAATTATTGACTGTCTTTAAACAAGACGTTCAAATCAAGGTGTGTTCATGCCACTTTCTGATTTAATGGGGCAAGGCTAAGAACGCAATGTCATAAAAGGCACCTTCGGAAAGCGAGCGACTAGACATCCTTACGCAGGCAGTTGGACGCAGTGCTCTTTCTCCAGATGTTGATCTGAGATACCTCGCTGCTCAAACAGCAGCACTGCAAGCTATCGATTTGACCAACCTGGTCGATCAAGCCAGATATCTGGCTGTCAGCCAGTGTGCCGCTGCTAGGTCAGTGCTGCGGTTCTGCTACCATCACCAATATTGACTTGCCTTTCTACGGACTACAGTGACGATCTATCGTTATTGGGGAGATTAGGTGTCACGATATCGATGGATGACTTCGATCAAGCTTTACGGGACGCTCGGACATCTCTAGCCGACAGCATTGGTGCACCCAAGATCCCCAATGTATCTTGGGACGATGTTGGAGGTCTTTCAGATGTGAAAGCGGACATTTTGGACACTATTCAGCTACCACTGGAAAGACCTGAGCTATTTGCAAATGGCCTGAAAAAACGCTCAGGTATGTGAAGTTGATGCGAATACGGCGTTGTACCGAAACATTGACATTTGGCTTGTTGTGGCAGGTATCTTGCTTTATGGACCACCTGGTACCGGCAAAACGCTCTTGGCAAAAGCCGTGGCCACTTCGTGCTCGCTCAATTTCTTCTCGGTGAAAGGGCCGGAGCTGCTGAACATGTATATCGGTGAATCCGAAGCCAACGTCCGACGAGTCTTCCAACGTGCGCGGGACGCACAGCCCTGTGTAATCTTCATGGATGAACTTGATTCCGTTGCGCCAAAGCGTGGTAATCAGGGTGATTCGGGGGGAGTCATGGACAGGATCGTCAGTCAGCTGCTAGCTGAATTGGACGGTATGTCTGACGGATCCGGGGGTGCGGGTGTGTTTGTCATGGCGGCAACAAATCGACCGGATCTTCTTGATCCAGCACTGCTACGACCGGGAAGGTGAGTGTGCCGACTGTCAAGAAGAAGCTGGCGACTTGAACGCTAATACGGGTACCGTCTAGATTCGACCGTATGCTGTACCTCAGCGTCAGTCAAGATCACGACACTCAATGCAAGATCATGCAGGCACTCACGCGGAAATTCAAGCTGCATCCGAATCTGGATCTTCGCGATATCGCAGAGCAATGCCCTTTCAACTATACTGGGGCAGACTTTTACGCTCTGTGCTCAGATGCCATGTTGAAAGCGATGTCACGGACAGCGGCAGAAGTCGATCGTAAAATAGGTACGGAGATGGTACCACGTGCTGCGATAAGATAACCAGCTAATAATATGCTCCACTCTGCCAGATATCCTGAATGCACAGCAACCGCCGTATCATCACCCTCACCCTTTAACCCCCCGATACTATCTGTCAGAAATGGCATCTCCAGCAGAGCTCGAAGTTGTCGTTCAAGCGGAAGACTTCGAAGCTGCGCTCGGAGATCTTGTGCCCAGTGTGTCGGCGGAAGAAATGGCACACTACGCTCAAGTCCAAAAACAGTTTTCCAAGGTGACGATGAATTCAAAACAGGAGCATGCAAACGGAGCGCCGGTCGCTTCGGATATGCAGAGCAATGGCAAAGGCAAGGGGAAGGGAAAGCTGACAGACGGGGAGGCTTAATGCGCGATAGGCGATATACACGCATGTTTATTGTCGATATGATATGCAGTTTCCACGATGGAGATATCCGGACCGTGGTTCTTCGATATCCGTAGCGGAATTGCAATTGCCTTCTAATATACTGCATGGTGTTGAAGACAATGGACAGTATGCAGGGATACGAGATATTTTATATGCGATACGTATGATAGAGAACAAGGTATATATATATGCTTGCCGGTTTATAAGCGCGACTATTGAATATTGAGTGTTGGTATATAAGTTTGTATATGAATAGTCTAGCCACCAGATGAAGTGGGGAATGTCCGTATTGACTGTTTGCAAACTGATAAATCTAATGCACATCGTCCATAGGCTCCGGCGGAATGTGAGAGCATGTATTCGGTATTCGTCTTAAATTGTCGTGAGGAAGGCGAAATGGTTCTGGGCGTATATTGCGATCATTGAGGGAAGATGAACTCCTACAAGGGTAGAAATCAGGTGATAACAAAACGTTAGTAGTGTGTCGAACTGAAGGGTGTGTTTGGGTGACTTGCCTGGTTGGGGTTTCCGCCACTGCATTCCCAGCTCTGCACCTGCTTTCTCACGCCATACGGCTTGACGGGTTCGGGACCGCTCTCTGCTCGTACATCAGCACATTGTCCTCCTCCTGGTCGGTTCTCGACAGCGATGTGATGGTCTCCTGTCAAATAAAGCTGTTGCTGGGGCAATCCGTCGTAGCATTGCCAGATCTTGAGACCTTGTCCGTTGGCACCGAGGTTGGTGCCGAAATCGATACAGAACTCGGTATCGGTAAAGGTGTTGGGTGCTACACGAATTTTTGTACTTCCCTCGTTGTAGACAAAGTTCTGGAAGGCGTAGAAGGAAAGGTCTTGGGTGAAACAGACGTTGCTGGAAATTAGGAAAGGTTAGTGGAGCTTGAGACAGTGAGCGAATGAAGCGACTTACACGCCAATGCTTTGGCCATTACCGAAGGCTCCATTGTTGACTTGCAAGCACCTCTCTACGCCATCTTCAAGCCATTTGATCTGCCTGCCTCCAGTGACAACGGGGGGCGGGGTGTTGCCGCCCACAACGTTGAAAGTTTCAATAGTTGGGTTTCCGCCACCGTGTGATCCGCCACCAATCGCATCAGCGTTGAAGCAGTACTGGGTAAAGACATCGCCAGTGTCTCGGTTGGTAGCAGCACATGCATTTCCTCCTACAACTGCCAAATGTAAATCTGTTTGTGTTTTTGCCAGGTCAGCAGTGGAAGGTACATCAGCCACTGTGACAGGACTTACCATCGGTGTAGAACCATCTGCAAAACAGGGCCAAGTCGCGTAAGCTCCACAATACCCTTCCAGTTTCGAACAGAATGCAATCCAAAGAAGGCTTACCGCTGCTGAGGTAGACCCGGGTCACATTGCCAGATCTTGAGGTCATTTCTGTTTCCCGAGGTGAAATCCAGACCAGCATCCAAGCACCAATCTCCGCTTCCCGCCGGTAACCCGCTGAGACGGACGACCTGGTTGTCTCCAGGTGAAATATCCCACTGGTTATAGAAACCACCTCCTTGCGTGCATGCTCCTTGTGACAAGAGTGCACCGTTGGACAAGCCGCCAGCCACACCGAGACAGACGTCACCGATGTTCGTAGGTCGGATAGTCGCACCGGTGGCCCGCTTGCTCAAAGAAGTTGAGGGCGTAACGGGCGCAGCGCGAATGGAAGAAAGCAGTGCTGTAAAGACAGCCAATGTGGTTGGATTGAAGGAAAGCATGTTGACAAAGTGGGGTGGGTGGGGTCAGTTGATCGATAGGAAAGAACAGAGAGCTTTCGTGATTGCGATCAGTGCTCGGTCGTTATATACATCTGCAGCGAGCCGCGAGCGTAGCAAACCGGGCGGAAAGCCAAGCCGGCAGTATGAACGCTACACCTCTGTCATCAAAGGTACGGTTACTTGCCAGCTGATCTGCCCAATCACGAGTCAGTCCATCGCCTTGTTGTTTGTTATTTGTTGTTGTCTTTCCCTACAGGTGAGTAACTAGACACTTGCAGTTGAGCGCGAGATGCCCCGAAATCAAGGCTGTTGACATGGCTGCACTGCTGACATGCCCCGGACACGAGTGCAACGCTGTCAGGTGTCAGCTGCGGAGGATGTCGTGTGATACGACTGCAATACTTCATCATCAGCTTCAGGACTTGGAGACCTGGAGGGGCACTCTACATACAGGAACGGCGCGCCTCGGACCATGATGTCAGCAAGTATGCGATGGTTCGTCAGCTTCAACAGCAGCTGGTACGGCCACCGGCGCAAGTCCGACGCCGTCTTCGGATTCGGGTTACAACTGTGGTATCCATGAGTCCATCACCTTTCACAGCTAAGACGAGTTGTACAGTAGCCACATGAATCCCTCTCGAGATCATCAAATGGTCGACCTCGGGATGTTCGACGAAACAGAGGTCAATTGCAGCTTTCATTGAGCACTACAGTATGGCTCCGAAGCTGGTTCGGATATCGGCAACAGAACACGTTTCACTTTATCCGCCATCCGCCGGTCGGACAAGCAGGCGTCCCGTTCTTCCGATGTCGTAGCAGATAGCTTAGCAGATGTCGACATGTCTATAGACGCTATAAAGTTGTCCATAGTAGTGGTTTAGCTGCTGCTAGCTCTGCTGTTACCCAACTGAAGCTAAGAAGGTAAATACTGCGTTTAAGCTGTTGTTATCTTGGTTCCGAGACGAACGAGAACTAACGGCAATAATAGCTGCAATAATGCTGCCACCCTATGCTTGCAATCCCTATCAAAGATGGCACGACGAAGCCTGATGACCCCCTGCATTTCTACCTTCAAGCAGAGCCGCTGACCGGCATTCAAGCTTTCCGAGCACGCCGGACAGGCATACTACGACATGCGACGTAGTCTCAGCTGCGTGACAGCACACAGTAACTGCGCAAGTCGAGTCGACTTCAGCGATCCCCGCAAGCTGGACCTCGTATTTGCACTTTTGCCACATCAACAACAAGGGTTTGCCGCTGCTTGTCAATGTCCGGTACCGGCTGGCTTGGTCGGTGGAGCGAGACATGTGAGTGCGTTCGAGTCTGATCGCTGACAGCTTTCTTTGCCGCTGATGACGGTTGACACGTACATAGGTGAATGATAGGACGAGAAAACCAGGCCACTGATATATGTTCACTCGACATGATGCTACAGACACTCGTGAATACGACGGAATCCACGTTCGCGTCCTGATGCAGGAGAATCGCTACGACAATCGACATGTGATGCAGACTCCGAGTGGCAGCGGATGTGCAGCGTGACGATGTTTCCTGGCGTATGGTATGTCTTTTCTCCCTCTGGGTCGCTTGACATCACACTTGTGAATTCTTGGGTATTTTTGGTCTCTCCGGACGTTTGGCAGATCCCTGATGGTGACGCCTCCGAAAGCACGACTACGAAATTTAGCAGTCAGGCCCTCCCATCGCCAGCGGGTTCCATTCGGTGCAAGTTCGCTCACGTCGCCTCACCTCCTTGCCGCCCCAACTCGTGATCTTCGCGCGAGAAAACGCAATCAAAGGTGAAGGACTCGAATGTACCTGTCCTCGCACCTGGGGAGCGACGTCAATGGTGATACGGCAAACGTCGACATCTTACACTTCATGTGGCCCAGAAATTCTCCATCGCAGACACCTGTCGACATCCACCGGTCAGGGCCTGTCCGGTCGTCCATCAACGATGAATTCTTCGACCATGGCAGTGTCGCCGCAGGGTCGATCAGGGGGAATAGGTCCAACAACGGATGGCCATTGAGCTTGCGGACGTTGTATGCGTTCGGTCAAGGATCATGGTGAGTCTACACGTTAAAGAATTCCCACGTCTTGGAGGATATGTATGCTCGTCTGTCTGCAGTGAACGTATGATCATGTAACCACGGCCGCTTGCGAATTACACATGATCCTGCTTATGCTGCAGTTTGCGCACCCTTTTGCGACCAACCTTTTGCGGCCCATTGGATACATGGCATCAAACGATGCCAATATGTGTGATAGCTAGTAATGATTGACCACATGCTGATGAATCGCCCTTTCGCGGCGCTGTCTCGAGGCATTTGCCTATCGCAAGGGTCTGTGCAGCAGTATCCAGTATAACATGTTTCCGCTGTGACGCCGCCAGACAAATAGAAGTCCACCAACGCCAGCCGAAACCGGTTCTTGTGTCACAGCGTTTTTTTCTGTAACCTGTTTCCACCGAACCCGCTTCGTCCTGCCCATGCGCAACATCATGCTCCCTGTCAACGTCGCCAAGACGATGCCCACTTCTCAATGAAACGACCAGCTGAGACGGACGGAGCTTCTGGGGGGCTTTTTGGGGAGCTTTCTGGGTCTGCTTCGGGTAACCCTCCTCCTGGCGTCGTGGCGCTCATCTGCACGGCACTTCAGTGACTAACCTGAATAGACTCTTCCGTAAATGACGAGTCAATCATCCGGCGATCCGGCGTTTGAAACTATAGGGCACGTGACTTGAGCGAGTCAACAGCTGAGTTATGAGTCAACTGACAGCTTCTTCTGACAGCTCTTCAGCTATTCTTCTGACGAGCTTTCTGAAGAATGGACTTTAGAAGTGGGAAGCTGTTGGAGTACTTGGAAGCTGGTCGGAAGGTGTACAGTAGCTGAAGATGCGCAAAGAAGAAAAGAAGACTAGTCGGCAGCTGAAAGCTCTGAAAGACTTTTATAATCACTTTTACCGGCAAAGAAGACAAAGTCAAACGGGGCAAAAAGCTCGCTGTAAAGTTGGGGCATGTCATCAATTAGCAAGGTCTACAAGTTGTTTCGCTGGAATACCTATATCCTTAGGAGCTTCCTTGAGCAAAGAAGCAGCTGGACAGCGAGTATGAAGTTTACTGTTGATTTCCGGGTTGCGAGTCGGGCACTGCAAGTCTCCGGGTCGCCAAAGCAGCATACGTTAGACTGGGAGCTGGGAGGATTAGCAACCTGGCCATATTGTGCGCTGGAAAACACCTCCTGAGGCAGGTGTCCGTTCCCATGACATAACTTTGATTGCATGAACAAGTTGTCTCCAGAATGAAAGGGTACTGCAAGTTGAATGATGAGTGAGCTTCTAAGGCAAAGCTCAAGGGAGGAGGACTGTTAATAATGTTTCAGTAGCTGTTTGAGTGAAGAGAAGAACCGAGCGAAAAACAAGCATCCTGGGGGGAGGTGCCTCCCAATTTTTTCCGCTCCACTCCACTGGAAGTGAAGATCCGGCGATTGACAGGCAGAACAGCTGGGGACACAGGCGTTAGTAGCTGGCGGTAGTATTCGGTGAGCGGCATGGTGAGGGTGAGCTTGATAGTGGCAAACACGGATCTTTACGAACGGGGGTCGTTTCACCTACGTAGCACACAGAGGTCAATCTTTAAGTAAAGTGTCACTATGGTGATCTATACGTCTTCATAATTTTACACAAACACCAACGCCCTCAATAGCAGATGATCCTTTGGTCTCGACTTTACCGTTAAACCCGCCCGAACGGTATCACACCTCCCATTCATCGCCACGACATCGCTCCGTCTCTTTCAACACCGCGTCCTCACTGTCGATAGTCTAGTAAACCCTGCTCAATATCTCCATCGGCATCATTGTTATGCTACACCGATACTGAAGCACTTTACAACTCCAAAAATCGATCAAAGGAAAGCACCGAGTAAAGCATTGTCGTTTCACACACAAATCATCAACTCCTGGAAACACCAAACCCCCAAACTTCGAGATATGCCAAACAGTGACAACAACTCGAAGACTAGTGATCGTAACGCGAGCAACTCCGGCACCACAGCCATCCATCAACGAACACCTGTCGCTAGTCTCCAAGGCTCTCTGCCTTCACGACCAGAGTCACCCGCGCCTGGCATCCCCGGTTCTCAAGGTCTGACTACTGGCGAGTCACCTTTCGACCTGTCAATTTACTTGGCCTTTCCCTCGGCGACGTCAGGGCTCGGCCAAAGCCCCAACGCATTGAACGACGACGTTTACAAGGCGTTTGCACAGGGTATCAAAACGACGCAGGGAAGTCAAGTCAAGCCACCATCGAATCAACTTCAGCTACCGCAATCGTCCTTCAAACGGCCGACATCGGTGGAACCCAAGCAGGACAACCCAGGCATCAAGGCAGAGCCCGAGGCGCAGGCAAACGAATCAGGTATGCAAAACATGTATAACCTACGGGCCAGTAGTGCACAAAAGATGGACCCATCACCGTCCACGCAGAGCCAATTACAGGCCAACATGATAGATCCGTCGACGGGTCTCTCGCCTTACGGATTGGATCCTACCGCTTTCCAGACCGAAGTCCGATTTCAGCTACCTGCATTCCTCAATCCAACATCAACTGCACCTACTCATCCCAATGGCGCTGAAGTTTGGTCTGGATACGGTCTCCATTCCGCCGCTATGGAAGGCTTCAACAACGTGCCTCGTCAGCAATTCGGATCAGAGTTTGGTGAAGCTGGTGGGAATACGGGATTCGGCATGGGATCAAGGTTGTTTGGGACTCCAGCGGATAACAACAAGGGAGCCAACTTTGGCACCGCTGTCAACGGCATGAACCAGATGCCCAAATGGCAGCAACCTACAATGCAGGGTATGCCTAATCAGCAAGAAGGTCAGCCGCCATTGCATCCCTCGACCGCGGGTCAGGCTGCGCAAAGTGATGTTGGACTGGCACATACCGATGGTGGAGGTCTTTCACAGTGGGACAACTGGAGCTTCAATGCGGATCCTATGAAGCCGTTCCATTCTCCCGGCTTGTTCCAGTACAGCTCCGATGGCACACAGCAACCCGGTTTACAAAACGTCGGTCAAGCAACGCCGTACAAATCACAGGCGACACCAGTACCTGGAAAAGCGGTAGATGATCCTTCGCTCGTGACACCACAAATGCAGGTATCAACAGGAACCGAGTTGACAATGCCAACTTCAGCACTATTACCCTCCAGTTACCCTGGCTCGACATCCTTTGCCTCGACATCAAATATGAACATCCCTTCATCAGCCATGCCACCAGGCGCTACGGGCAATGCGAAAATACTCGATGGTGCTGGAGGAGGTATCCCGCATACTGCTGATTCCGCATTTGCATCGTCGTCTACGAGCGCGAATGCAGTTGCTGCTCATGCGTTAGCCAATGGCGCGCTTGGTGGTTTGGTTCAGCCGGGAACTTTTGCAACACAGACTCCTGGCGGAGTCAATATGCCTGGCTTGTACTCGGCGACTGGATTTGATATGGTCAGTGTGCTATCTAGAGTAGCCGCTCGACGAGACCCGAAATCCGTGCTCGGTCCTGTCGACTGCAGTTGCAGTTTCACTGTCGTCGTAAGTCTACTCCGTTCGTCTGCGTACTTTTGCAAAGCTCACTTATTATCTCGTTTTACTCTGTAGGATATTCGAAAATACGACCATCCGATTGTTTACTCGTCTCCGACCTTTTCTACACTGACAGGATACGACAATCGAGAGATCGTTGGCCGAAACTGTCGTTTTTTGCAGAGTAAGCGATTCAGCTCTAAGCGACCCTGATAGAGTCCCAGCTGACTCTCGCTTTCGTAGGCCCCGATGCTGAAGTCGTCAAGGGCTCGCGTCGAAAATACACAGACAATGAAGCTGTAGCTCACATGAAGCGAATGCTCGGTGCCGGCAAGGAATGTCAAGCGAGTTTGATCAATTACCGAAAGGGCGGCACGCCGTTTATCAACCTCGTCACCATTGTGCCCATTCCGTGGGATACCGACGAGATCGTGTACCACGTCGGTTTCCAGGTAGATCTCGTTGAACAGCCCAACGCCATCTTGCGTAATATGCGAGACGGCTCATATCAAGTCAACTATACCGTTGTCAACAATCCTCAGCCATCGCTCAAATCCGCTCCGTCGAAAGCGCTCATCGAACCGCCATCAGTCAAGACGATAGGGCTGAAGCAAGAGTTGCTTGATTTGATTGGTCCTGTCAGGGCTAACGCGGCTGCCGCTATCGGTGGCGAGGAAGCTGGCAAATCTGAATGGTTGAAGTATGTCCTTGAAGAAACAGATGGTGAGTATAATCGCATACCAATACTTCGTATTCAGCTTACCTACCTCGCTGTTCCAGATTTCGTTCACGTCCTGTCTCTCAAAGGACAATTTCATTACGTGTCGCCCAGCGTAGCTCGGGTTCTGGAATACGAGCCAGAGGATCTCCTCAATAAACACATTTCGGACATTTGTCACCCGTCCGATATTGTTCCTGTGATGCGAGAACTCAAGGACTCGAGTCAAACACCGGGAGATGGTCAGTCGCCAAAGCCTTTCAACCTGTTGTTCCGCATTCGACGCAAATACAGCGGGTACATCTGGCTCGAAAGTACCGGTAAATTACACGTAGAAGCAGGCAAGAGTAGAAAGGCGGTCATCTTGACTGGACGAGAAAGGTCCGTTCCCACACTCAAGTGGAAGACCATCGATGATTACGGCGGTCTCGGTGAATGCGAATTCTGGGCCAACGTGTCGTTCGATGGCCTGTTCCTTTGGGCCTCAGCGACCTCCGAGCAGATCATCGGCGTCAAGTCCGAGGAACTCGTTGGAAGGAGTATTTATGCCTTTTTGGCCGGCGGACATGATGGACCGCCACAGGCAAACGCCCACTCGTCGGCTCTGGCTGTTCAGAAAGCACTCGCCCAAGCTGGAAAGGGATTCCCCAGGAAAGGCGCCACGTCCGTTCGCCACCAGCTTGTCGCCACCGACGGTCGTACACACGAGGTCACGTCTATCTTCTACGCTGCGGGTTACCCACCGAAAATGGCTGGACCTGCTTCACCACCGACACCGGATAGTTCCGACTCCGAAGGCTCAACGGACACGAGTTTGAGTCATCTACTAGCAGAAGTCAAGCCCAGTCACATCTTGCTACAGGTCAAGATGTCTGGACCGCAGTGGCCTCGGAACACCAACCCACTCGCCAATTCGCCAAATGAAAATGTGTTTGAAGAAATGGATACGACAAGGGGTACATCGTGGCAGTACGAAATCCATCAACTCCGCATTGCCAATCGAAAGCTCAATGAAGAGGTCGAGAGCGCTAGGCACGGAATCATGGAGCGTCTCGGTGGGGTGCCGAATGTAGAGATGAAGAAAAAGGCTAAGAAGAGGAAGATTCAGCAGCAGGAAGACGGTCCGCCATATGGAGCGCCCTACGGAATGCCGATTAATCAGCGACATCCGTTGGCACGGCCCTCCGTGGATCATCCAGCACCGTTGCATCAGCAGACACCTGGCTTTGGATTAGCTCCTGGTCAGCTCTTCAAAACCTGGTGACCATGCAATTAGTGGAGGAGTTCGATAACAATCACATTCGCAATGCCTAACGCAAGACGATCGATTTATCAGAATTCAGCGAGTTCGATGAGAGACAGCAAGCTACCGTTGTATTTGTATCGAGAAAAGGCTGAACGGCAGCCAAGCAAGAAGGCCGATCATCGGGCGGCCAGTGGGAACGTACTGTACCAGTATTGACGGAAAAAAGAGAGCAATTGATTACGGTTGGGAGGTGCTATGAGCCAGAGCTTGACGGACGTTGGCTAGTTTTTGAAGTGTGGGGATGTAGCCCGTTGGAATGTCGACCAATGGCGAGCAATAGTTGTAGGATACCTGTGTTAGTAGGAAATCTTGTATCACGAAGAACCAAATAAACTGTACACCGTGAGACTGTTGATTACGAGGAGCTCCACGAGTTCGGGTCAAGCGATGCGTCTGATTACAATATTTCAGTCAACCAGAAACAACAATTGTTGGTCTACACTCAGGGCGTGGGTCCACAGGCCGACCGCATTCGTCTCTTCATCATTGATCTAATCTGAGATCTTCGTATCAGCTTTGACCGTTCGCTGACACGGTTTCGTTGGTAATAGCTGGTAAAGCTTGATAGAGCTGATCGACGTCGATATACCATGTTTGTAACTTGGCACCGTGGGGTCGCACACGCTTCTGCGTCGATACGGCTTCTTGCTCACGCAGAGAGGTTGGTTGCCTTGCTGTCACCTCCACCCTTGCGCCGTACAGTAACTTTATCCTATGTGCCAGGGGCTTGACTGGAAGGCCCGGAAGTGAAAGTACACTGTTTTTGTGTGGTCGCTGAGTAATTTCCATACTGAATTTATTGGTAGAAATCGTCTTTACGAGACGTGCGTGTGCCCAACTTTTTTAAAATCCACGCTTTATCCCCGGATCTCCTAGCAGACATCCCATAAACGTCCTATATGGCCTATATATGTCGCTAAATGAATCGGATTTATCTTGGTCTTACGTGTTGACTAATCACGCGTTCTAAAGATTCTTTGCTCGGCGCTTCCCTTGCCGGCAGCCGCACTCACTCATGCAACAAGAAAGTGAAGATTGTTTGAGACTGACCGACGGGCTCAGCGTCGTCGTGTCGTCGTTAGCAATCCGTGATTTTGCGTCTTTCACCGCGTTCAACGATATTGATACACTGAAATCTACAAAGGATACGTTTGACTGCTTTATAGATCCAACTTCGCGCATCGTGGTGATCTTGGCTGTAGCCTGATCAAAGGCCTTTCACGTCGCCGATCCCGCGGTCATCCACGCCCTGGGCCGCCACTTTGACAAGTCGATTCGTCTTTCTCGTCGACCGGTGATCTTGGACTCTTTCAACTCGCTCGACACGCATATCAAGGACCGTTATACGGCGGATTCATATAAACAGCGAACTTAACGAAGCGAACGCTTCGCGACCTCGCCATCTTTGATCCATATTACCGACCACCCATAGCCATGAAGACGAACGCTGCTGAGGGCAGGCTCACGCAGAATGGAACCTCGGGCAAGAAGATATACGTACCGCACCACAAAGCCGAGCCATCTCGATGGTCAGTCTTCACCAAGAAGCTGTCCAAGTTTCACCCAACGTCACTATTCAAGCGGAAAAGAGGACCGAATGTCGCACGTTCCGTATTCGTCAACACACCTCTTCCGACGGGACCGGAATGGCGCGACAAGAACGGCAGGATTGTACGGGACAAGGTGTATCCTACCAATCAGAACATTACCAGCAAATACACCGTCATCACATTTCTCCCACGAAACTTGTTCGAGCAATTTAGGAGAATCGCCAACATTTTCTTCTTGGGTATCGCCATTCTGCAATTCTTCCCAGAATTCGCAACCGTGTCACCTGGTTTGGTCATCCTACCACTCTTGGTCGTTCTTGGCATCACGGCGCTGAAGGATGGATACGAGGATGTGAAACGACATCAGGCCGATCATCGGGTCAATCACACCATCACCTACGTGTTAGGAGGTGGACCTGGAGCGGAACATTCGCTGTTGCCCGGGAAGAAACACCACACACACGAAGTCGATCCGGTCGAAGGTTACAAAAACTACAATGTCATGACCACCAAAGAAAAGACCTTTATGCCTGCCATCCCTCTTCCCAAGAGAAAGGGAAAGAAGGCGAAACAGGCGTTGAACAAGGTCGATTCCGAGGAACGAGATGCTGCTGCGACAACGGATGCTCTTTCGAACGGAATAGTACCCAATGCGGAAAACGAATGGCAAGGGTCTCAGCCGAATGGAAAACGTATCTCGGAACAAACAGCGTCAACAACGCACGAGGGACCATTCGGTGACCGTCACAATATCAACTATTCATACCCGATGAATGACGCTGGCGGATTCGCTGAGGAGCAAGCGCCTTTATCTACGAATGACAACGCGCCAAAGAACCCTCGGCTGGTTAACAACCCAGACGACGATCTTGAAGCTTCTGACGATATCACGCAATTGGGTTGGAAGCGGACCATTTGGGAAGATATCAAGGTCGGAGATGTGGTCAAGATTTATGAAAATGAGCCGCTGCCTGCCGGTAAGTTGCTTCAATCGTCAGTACAAGGACGTGCTTACTGATGATTTGGCTGTGGTACTAGATATCGTAATCTGCGCTACATCGGAGGAAGAGGACGTATGTTATGTCGAAACCAAGAACTTGGACGGAGAAACCAATTTGAAATCGCGACGAGCTGTACCGGAGCTGGCACCTTATAGAGATGCTAAATCTTACGCGAACGTCCGATTCCGAATCGACGTCGAACCCGCCGATGTCAACATGTACCGACTTAACGGTGCCGTGGTGCTCGATGGAGAGGAACACTTGGGACCTGACGGACAGCCGCTGGTTCACCCAGTCAACCTGGAAACCGTCATCCTGCGAGGGTGCGTTTTGCGAAACACGGCTTGGGTTATTGGAGTCGTTTTGTTCACCGGTGCCGACACCAAGATCATCTTGAATTCTGGTGAAACGCCTTCGAAGCGAAGCAAAGTCGAACGTCAGATGAACCCGCAGGTTCTCGCAAACTTGGCTCTTCTTGCCGCCGTCTCAGTTGTCTGCGCGATTGTCGACTATTTCAACGAGGATCGATGGAGGAACCAAGGCGCGTACTGGGAATTGTATTCCGACACGTCGGGCAATAATCCCAGTATCAACGCGTTGAAGACGTTTGCCAACTCGTTTATCACGTTTCAAAACATTGTTCCGATCTCGCTCTACATCTCGATTGAGTTCGTGCGACTTGCACAGTCACTGTGGATCTACTGGGATCATGCGATCAAATATACAAAGAACGGAAAAGTCACTCGAACGACCGCACGAAGCTGGAACCTGTCCGACGATTTGGGTCAGATCAAGTATATCTTTTCCGACAAGACGGGAACGTTGACTCAGAACTCGATGGTGTTCAGGCAATGCTCCATCGGCGGAAAAGTGAGTTCATCGTCGCATGGGTGTTCATCGGCAGGCAACCTGATCATTTCGCACCTTCTAGGTTTACACCGGTGATGGCCAAGTTCCTGAAAATATATTGACAAATGATGGAAAACCCAGTATGGAGAAGAGCGAAGTGCCTTCTTCTACTTCTTCTGATACACCGCTTTCGAAACGGCCTTCGGACGCCCCCAACGGGGAAGAATCTAGCAAGCCCAAAGTGCAGCTTCCTCCCGAGGTATTGGCTCCATTCCACGACACAGGCCTGTTGGCAGATCTTCACGAGACCGAGTCGGAGCAGTCCCGACGACTCCACGGCTTCTTTGCCGTTCTTGGTTTATGCCATACCGCCCTTGCGGCCGAGGTTTCGCCCGGCGTCATCGAATACAAGGCTCAATCGCCCGATGAGGCTGCACTCGTTCAAGCTGCGGCCGATGTTGGATTCGTCTTCCTTGGAATGGACCGAAACATCATGCGATTGCGAACTCCGTTCTCGAGCGATCCTGAAGAATATGAATTGTTGAATGTCCTAGAATTCAACTCGACTCGAAAGCGAATGTCCGTCATTATCCGAAAGATCGACGAGGAAGGACGCATCTTCTTGCTCTGTAAAGGTGCCGATAACATCATCTTCGAAAGGTTGCGACCCGGAAACGAGGAAATCAAAAAGAAGACCGACTCGGACCTGCAGTACTTTGCGAGCGAGGGTCTCCGAACTCTCTGTTTGGCTTACAAGATTGTCGAAGAAGATGATTACGAACGGTGGGCCAAGGCGTACCATGATGCCAGTGTTGCTCTGGAGCAGCGAGAGGAGAAAATCGAAGAAGTTTCGGAGGCTATCGAACAAGATCTCAACCTGTTGGGTTCAACCGCTATCGAGGATCGATTGCAGGATGGTGTCCCCGAAGCCATTGCCGATCTGAAACGTGCTGGTATCAAAGTATGGGTCGCCACTGGTGACAAGCTCGAGACGGCTGTAGCCATCGGTTACACCACCAACTTGCTCACGCGAGACACCAATCTGATCATTATCCGTGAAGGCGCCAAATCCGTTTATGATCAGTTGAAGAACGCCCTTGCAGGATTCTTTAACGAGGAAGTCCTGTCCGAAGAGGAAGCTAGGGTATCCCATGATTACCCAGTACAGGACGAGCCCGCCAAAATGGAACAGCTGCGACGCATGAACACCGGTGTCACTTCGCTGGTCGGCAAGGACAATGGCTTCCGATCCGGCGGGTTCTCATTGGTTATCGAAGGCGCGGCCTTGCGACAAGTAAGCTTACCTTTTTGCCGTGCTCTTCTCACGATGATAGCTGATCGACCGACCTTTTCAGGCATTTACGGAAGAAGCTACCGAAGAATTGCTGCTACATCTTTCGACTCAGTGCGCTACTGTTATTTGTTGTCGAGTGTCGCCTTTGCAGAAAGCGCAGATTGTTCGACTCATCAAGGACAATCTTGGCGTCATGACTCTTGCTATCGGCGACGGTGCCAACGATGTCAGTATGATTCAAGCCGCTGATGTTGGCGTCGGTATTTCCGGCGAAGAAGGTCTTCAGGCCGTCAATTCGTCCGATTACGCCATCGCACAATTCCGCTTCTTGAACCGACTACTCTTTGTCCATGGTCATTGGTCTTACCTTCGAAATTCCAACATGATTCTCAACTTCTTCTACAAGAACGTTATTGGTGTTGGAGTCTTGTTTTGGTTTCAGATTTACTGTGGCTGGAGCACAACCTACGTGTTCGAATACACATATCTGCTTTTCTGGAACGTGTTCTGGACCTTGCTTCCCGTCATCGCTATGGGTCTTTTCGACCGGGATATCGATGCCGAGACATTGATGGCATTGCCCGAACTCTACGCAATCGGCCGCCAGGGCAAATTGTTTGGACTGAAACGATTCTCCTTTTACATCTTTGAAGGCGCGTATCAGTCCGCCATCATCTTCTTCTTCATCATTTACGCCTACTTCACGACGTCTGCTCGGTCCGATGGATACGATGTTGGCATGTACGAGATGTCTACCGCTCTTATCTTTGGGGCTGTACATGTGGCTACAGCCTTTACGGGATTGAATACCGAGGCCTGGACCATCTGGGTCTATATCGGTTTAGCTGTCGGACCTATCCTTATCTGGATCTACACCGCCATCTATTCGCTCATCCCTCCTACCACCTTTATTACCGGTTCGTACGGCAACGACTACCTCGTTTTCCGGTCTGCCCTGTTCTGGTTCGGATTCCCATTCGTTTTCGTTTTGGCTCTGTTGCCTCGTTACCTCTGGCGTACGATGAAGCACTCGTACTTCCCGACGGATATAGATATCATGGCATATATTCGGTACGTCTTTTACACAAATGCGTTTTCACAGATCGCTATGACTTACCTGTTTGTCTTTTTTCCGCAGACGATATCGACCACAGATCGATGTTGTTAATGACCCCATGCTAGGCGGACGGGCCAAGGATCTTCGAAGTTCACAGGCGCCGCCATCGGGGCAAGCTCCCATGGGCGAACGATTCGAACCAACCGACGTGCACCCTGGCTTCGGTGCAGACACTTCTGATCAAGCAATTGAGATGGTACCGCGGCCATCCTTCCAGGACAACCGCCGTGATCCTTTGGGACGTATGCAGCCACCATCAAAACGAGGCTCAGCTGTAGACAGTAAGTACTCGGACTTGTAGGCCAAACAAGATCACGTTACTGATATTTCCCTTGCAGTGTCTACCGGTCTGACCCGTGAACAAAGTCGAGGCTTTGGTTTCGATATCGAGGAAGGGGGCGTTGCCATTCACCGCATGCAATCACGCCTTTCGCAGATGACGTCGCGCAATAGAGACTCATACATGCAACCGGTAGCGGAGAAGAACTCGAGCCCGTTCAAATCACGGTTCCGCTCGCCAAGCGTCTCTCTTGGTCTCGGTAGTTTCCGACAGCGGGCCGGCAGTGTGCTCCGACCGAAAAGGAAGGGATTCATGGAAGGCACGGCGCAGATGGAGGGTGAAGAGGGACCAGGTCCCGATGAGCCACCTCAGAATACATATCAGCCATAGCGGATCGGTTGGCTAGGGCTTTGGGGAATAACAATTGTTGTGGGAAGATGAAAGCTAATGGGGAAGATGCAGTGTATAGATGGGTTGTTGTTGAAATGTCTTTCGTCTTCATTGCTGTTGTCAACGCTTTCACGCTCTCGAATGATGCAGACGCGGGAATACTATGCAAATTCCGAATCACCTTGTAACAACAGATGAAATGAATACCTTGTCACAGCGCATCGAATACCGTCAAGGTACTGCAGTTTGTCAGTTCCAGGCACGCAACCACACGCAAGGTCTTGCAATTATCCACCCATTCCGCCTGGGCATCCTTGCACAGAGGAGACTTGGGGAAATAGATGACACCTGAAGCTTTGTTAACAAATAATATATTTCCGTTTCACATGCTTTTACAGTCTAGCAAGTTGCAACAAGTATAGGTTGACCTTTTGGTCTTTATATGGGATCCAGAAAGAGAAATATAGGGATTATAGAGGGCTTTCGTCCACGCGCAGGGTGGTTCATTGTCCATTCAAGTCGATTGTCCATGATGACAACATATGCAAATGCGAAATGCAGAGTCCACGCAAACCGATAGGTCTGATGGTGTTCGCTTAGAACTTGAAGATCTACAAGGAGGAGAAGGCTTGCATCAGTTTATAGCTTGAATGGGTAAACAGCGTCGGTGCGTACCTGGTTAGAGTTACCACCAGAGCATTGCCAGCTTTGGATGTCTTTCAAGCTTCCGTACGGCTTGTTCTGACCAGGTGCGCTCTCAGCTCGAACGTCCATGCATTGGTTGTCCCCAGTGACACTTATATGCGCATCGCCCGTGATCCACAGGTTCTGGGCAGGCAGGTCCGGGTAGCATTGCCAGATCTTGGCGCCGACACCGTTAACCCCGCGGTCCGAGCCAAAGTCGACACAGTAGTCGGTGGTGGTGAGGTTGTTGGGCGCTACTTGGATCTTGGTGTTACCTTCGTTGTATACGAACTGTTGGAAGGCGTAGTAGTCGGAGGAGGGTTCGAAACAAGAGTTGCTAGCAAAAGGAGGCGCGTCAGTATCGATCTCCAAAAACGAACGCGTAAAATAGCTTACATGGTCAGCGTGGCACCGTTCGAGAATGCGCCGTTTCCGACGGTGAGGCAGAGCTCCTTGTCCTCTTGTGCCCACTTGATAGGTTTGCCGGTAGTGGCGGGAGGCGAAGGAGGGGGAGGAGGAGGAGGAGGAGGTGTGGTGCCGCCGCCGGAGCCTTCGACGATGTTCCAGGTCTGAGTGCCTGAACCGCTGTTCGAGGCACATTGGTTGAAGACGGTTCCATATCGTCCGTTTTCGAGGCATGCCGCTCCGTCAGTCACAGCCAAATGATCTGGACGCATACACTCAGGCCAGGATAGGGGACGAAGAAGAGGATGCAAGATGACTTACTGTCGTCAGTGTAGTACCACCTGTGACGACGGACGGACGAAGATTCAGCGAGTGCTCGCCTGATGACAACGGATACTGAGCGAGACTTACTGTTGTTGAGGGAGACCGGGATAGCACGTCCAGATCTTACCAGACCTCATGTCTCCGCTGAGATCTCCGGCGTCCAGGCAGAAATCGCCACTTCCGGCCGGTAAACCGCTAAGTCTGACGACTTGGTTGTTTCCCGGAGCGATGTCCCACTTGTAGTAGAAGGCTGGAGTACTAGAATCACCAGACGTTTCAAGGACCATACAGTTCTTGGTGACGAGTGCGGCACCTTCCTTGAGTTCTTCGACACCGATGCAGAAGTCGGGTGCAATGGTGGAAGTGATGAGCGCTCCGGTTGTTCGTTTGAGTAAATCATGCTGCTCTCTGATGGGCGCAGCGTTGGCAGGGGTGCCGAGTGCGACGAGGACAGATGTCAAAGCGGCCAGTGAGAGTGAGAGCATGTTGAAGGTGTTACTTGATGTTGTTACTTTGTCGTTGAAGGATTTGAGGGTGCTGTTTTCGACAACTGCGGATGGATAGTCCAAGAGCCATTTTGGCGGCTCTTATATAGACGATACGGGAGGGTGAACGAAGAGGGAGACATTCAGCGTGCTGTGTTGCCTAATGCTATGCATAAACGCACCGCATGCTTCTTTGGTGTCCTCCGTTGTCGTCGTAAGAACTGAGAACCCGAACCCGTATTGAGATGCGCGAAAAGCACAATCTGAAGCTCTGAAAGCACAATGAAAGTTCCGGTTCGCGAAGCTCCGGCGCCCAGCGACGAACTACCTCGGCGTGTATCACCAGTACTAAAGCTTACAGAGGGAGAGGAGAGGCTATGCCAAAGGCAGTCCTGTAAGAAAGGATGGAGCCAGCTATGGAGCCATGAGTATGATGAACAAAACAATCAACTCACCATTTCTACGTACGACTCTAAACAGCTCCGTAAACAAAGTTATTTACAGCTCTAGCGCCCAGGTGGAGGGGTATAGAAGCTTCAAATGGGCTCTTCTTCTTCTCCGTAGGCCAGGTCCGAAGTCTCGGGATGAAGGGATCAAGAGTATGAAGGCCGAAACCTGGAGTTGACTATTCCTTATTTCTTGGCCATATTGTTGAGCCGAAAAGTTGTCAATGTATCATGGCTGGATTCGGCAATGTTGGCTGGATTTGGTAATTGTGAGCTGATGATGATGGGTTTGATGGGCTGTTTGATGGGTATAGTAAATTACATAACCTGTATTGAGTTGCTGATTGATCTTGGTGCAGTGGTGGCGGTGCAAGAGACTTCGCGATGAGGTTTCAGCAGCTCCCTCAGCGCCTAACAGGCAAAGCAATCCCAGCTCACGCTAGAGCTATGCATGCTGTAGAACTGGTCAACACACGTTGTCCTGACAATAAACATTTGTCGCCTGTTCCCACAGCAGCAGCATCAGCTGTGATGCGACTTCGACAGTAACATAGTCCTCCCGATAGTGGTCTACCGTATGCGCTACGTCATAAAGACTTCGTTCTTGGCCTCCTTGAGTGAGAGATATCAGGTCGCGCTTGATCCCCTTGTGTGGTGCGGATCTGACTTCCACCAATCTCCGACGTTGATAAAGCATCCCCCTGACCTGCTCCATGCAAAGTTTACTTTCAATCACTTAAGCCTGTCTGGCACTCCATAACTGGCTCGGCGGTTCCAGTCATCCGGTAAAGGAAGGCTTTTGCCTTCCTACCTAGCTTGCATCGCACAGCATCATGGCACCGAAACCAATTAGAGAGGTTTGAATGACGTCGGTAGGATTGTTCTCTGGCTGATTGCTCTTTGCGAGGCAATCAGCTGAAATGCGCCAGGGAAAAGCTACGCGAAGCATTGTGCGTGCTGGTGGTGGGTTGCTCCTGAGTAGTCGTCGTGATGTAGATCCGTTGATTCAACCACGCATAACACTCCGTACACTGATCATGAGCTTGGCCAAGAGTCGCAAGGTTCCCCTGGAGGTGACTAGGGAAGATGCATCTCCTACTTACTGCTTGACTGGTGGTTGGATCGAAGAGCCAAGTCTCAGCAGTAAGATCAGTTCGCGCGGGACCCGGGTGCGATTAGCCATCCGCAGTATATTCGCAGCAACCAAGTGCCTGCGGATCGGCAGCGGTGATATCGCTTGACACAGAGTGCGGTGGCAAAGCGAGCGAGAGACGAATGGAGCTCCAATTTGAAAAACAAGCGATATCTTCTATACGAAAACTCAGTACGATATCATTGGACAGGATGGCAAGGCGCCTGAAGGCGGGAGCGCCTCGAGCGCATTGAACATTTTTAGAACATGATTTGATTTGATATATCGTGCACGTGTGAACGAGTATGTACTTGAACAACGTCACGACAACGATATGGAAGAGTCCATTAGAAACATGCTAGCTAGCACACCACAACAACAAAGGTCGGCGAAGGCAAGATTCTAGTAAACTAGAAGACCACGCTTCTTCATCGTCCTTTGCCATGTTTTTACCCCATGATTGAAACCGGCAAGAGAAAAATGCTTGATGCATGCGCTTTTAAGCCATGATCATCATGCCACCCATGACGGCCAATCCGACGAGACCGGCAACCGTGATGCTCGACGAGGTCTTTGACGCACCAGACTTGGCGGCAGCGGAAGTGGCGCCAGCAGCGCTATAACGACCAGAAGGAAAAAGGATCAGTCGCGTGTCACCATTGGGTAGAATGCAAGAAGGGTACGTACGCTGAGCTGGCCTTGGAGACGGCCGAGCTGACTGCAGAGGCGGCCTTGCTGGAAGCAGAGGCGACTGCACCACCTGCAGAGGAGGCGGCACTGAAGAAGCGAATGAAGGAATTAGACTTTTTGGATCTCCAGGTAGGAAAAACGGGGCTGCATGGTACGTGCGAGGACGAAGCAGACTTGACGCTCGATGCGGCTGAAGACGAAGCTGCGGCGGCAGAACTATATGCAAAGATCGATGAAGGAAATGGTGAGCGACCTGACAGGGACTTTTTCCTGCAAAGACGGACTTACGACGTGACAGAGGCGACGGCGGAGGAGACGGCAGCCGGTCCAGCACTGGAGACGGCCGAGGTCAACGAAGCGACATTAGTGCTCTGGGTAGCGGCGGCGGAGGCGATGGACGAGGCGATGACAGAGCTAGCACCGGATGGGGAGACTATAAACGAACGAGAGAAAAAAAATCCGTGGAATTGATCAGTTCTCGGTCTTGGGACGCGAAATACGAGAAGAGGAACGGACCGGCTCCACAGAGAGCAGACTGGAGGACCAGAGCGGCTTGTTGTTCGGCAGCAGTACAGTTCGCGACCAAACAGGTCTGAGCGGCGCTGACAAAGGCGGCACTGGAGCAGATACAGGCGGTGTCTAATTGCCAGGGTTTAGAGGTCAGTTCGAAGGGCACCGATAGTAATGGACGAGAAGGTGACTCACCAGTGACAGCGGAGCATCCAGCGGTAGCGGCAGCCTGAGTGGAACAAGTCAAGACACAAGCGGGGATACTGGAGAGATCCTGGGCAGAAGCCATGCCAGCGAACGAGGCGGCGAGGGCGGCGAGAACGAAAGATGCCTTCATTTTGATGAGAAAGATGGTGATGAGGTGAAGTGAAAGATGCGGGAAATGCGAATAGATGAATCTAGAGAGAGGGAGGAAGCAACATAGAAGGGCAGACAGAGGCGTGATGAAAGCAAGCAAGGTCGTTTGTTATATATCCTGCCCCTTTCCCCCTCCCTTCTTGTCTATTGTTCTTCCCCCCTGGCTAGGCGGATCCAACGCGCCAAATCACTTGAATTCAGAATTCACCCATGCGGAAAGTCAAAGGAAACAACACCTTTCGCGCGTCCCAAAGCAGCAACAAACACTTTCTTGACACTTTGATCCTCTGCCCCTGCCTCGTTTAACCGGCGGCTCTCCACACGAGCCCCAAACTTCCCCCGTCCCTCGCGCTAAGGAGGCCCAGGAAATGTGTCGCCGATCTATCCGGAGCACACCGGTTTCTTTGTTTCCGCCTGTATCCTCTTCTCTTCCCGCTTTCTTCTGCCTCTCTCCTCTCTGTTTGCAGCCTCCTCAAGGTGACTTGCGCTTTGCCAGTGGCCAGTCGCCAGTCAACAACGTAAGGTGTCCCTGTTCTTGAGGCTTTCTGCATAGCACGGCGGAATGAAACGATAGTGGAAAGTCCGCTCGAGGAAAGCTTCGAGGAGCGTCTTTTCCAGGACTTGCGACAGCTCTTGTTGCCACTTGCGAGCTGACTTGCGCTGTATTTGCCACAAGCACAAAGCGACCAGCTACTTCTGGCGCTGTTTACGCTTTACAAGCTGCGACTTTGATAACCCTCTGAAGCTCCCTCTGACCTCCGAGAACAATAGGGTGTATCATTGATGTACCCTGGTGCCAAAGAATGGAAGCTATCTACTGCGCAATGCGCAGTCTCTCCATGCAGCGAGCTATGCAGCGCCTGCAGCCTGCACGCACACGTTACCACCAACGTGAACTTGCTCGTTACACCAGCTGTTACACCACCAGCCATTACACCACCTCTTCATGAGCTCCTCCTGCCTCCTGTGTGATATATCTGTAACTTATTTCCCGGTTATGTCGGGATCTCTTGATCACCCGCAGGTGTGCTAATCCTGGCATCCTTACACGCTGTACATCTATGTGACTACACAGACAAGCTCACAGAGAGCTACACAGAGGGAGCTACAGAGGGGTGTGGATACCGTTGACCAGCTCATTGACTCAGCTTGCAGAGCGGACCGTATGTGACTGAGTAAATGTCATTGAGTCGGCTTCTGAGTGAGGGAGCTCCGTACTGAGGGTGATATGGCACCGCTCTCGAGACTCCATCCAGCTCTCCATCCCGGGGATCCCCTTGCCGTCTCCTGGTCGCCGAGTCGAGCCGGTTTCCTTCTCCAACGTACTCTGCAGTGTCGCCTTCAACTTCATGCACCGCTGACAGCGACAACACCCTAACTCCACCCATGCCTCCTGTTTCCTCTGACATGCAACCATGGGATTTCTTTCAAGGTCTGCCTAAAACACCCTCAGTTCCTTCACGCCAGCTTGCCCATCCCTCTGGCGAATGGCGGGAAGTTGACTTCCCGCATGGTCGAACTGAGTCAACTGGCTGTTCCGTCTGCCCAAGTTTGAGGCGGACAGGAGGATTGACGACGGTGTATACGATGTATTGAAGGCACTTAGAATGCCCAGTAGAAATTGATAGACGAGGGCTGAGGGTCTAATCCAAGTTCGCCACGGTCCTTTCGTAGCTGGTTATACACCCGAAGTGAGGAATGATGCAGGACCCAGCTGGTGAGATTCCGGGGAATGGACAACTGCGTCGAGGGGTCTCGCTACTGTAGCCATTGGCATATTGACGTAGCGCTTGTACCGATTTGCGCTCTCGACGAAACCTAGAATACGCTATTTTCAAACCTTGCGATGCAACTACAACCATGCAGAACCTACGCACCAACTATTTCCCCTCTATTTTCCCACCTGGTCCTTAAGCAGCAACATCCTGGCTCTCAATCTTTCCTGCGCCCTTGCCCAAGTGCACATGATCATTGAACCGCTCCACTACCCCGTGTCCGTGTGCATCTATTTTGACGACGGCTATGGATGTGTTGGCACAGTGTCGGAACGGATGATGTTGCGCCGCTTGCCCTAAGACTTCGTATGCCAATCCACCATGTTGCGAATCGGAAACTAGTTGGCGCAGAAGGGTCTAAAGTGAAAATCCGGTGCGATTCTGGTCAGGTGACGGCAAGTGAGAGGTTTGGACGTATGACTTACCAAGATGTAGGCTCCGTGGCTCGTGACGAGGACCGTTCGATCTCCAGGCGCTTTCGCAAGCGGTAGGATAGTAGTCGTCCACCACTTCAGGCAACGAGCAACGAAACTACAGTCATCCGACGAAGATCAGATCAGATGAAGTGGTGATTAGAGATGTATCAAGGTCCAAGCTTACACCCTTGACGATTCGACACTTGGCGGTAGAGGACGAGTAAACGGGCCTTGCTTTCCCGATAGTTCACCCATATCCTGAGGTTGTAGAGGATAGTCAGGGTCTGCCTCGACACAGCCTTGCGCAGTTGTAGATACAGGGACACACTCTTTCACGCAGTTCCTCTTGTTCCTGCAACGTCACATCTGTGCCTTGTCTATCTAGTATCGCAAGTGCCGTCTGCAGGTAAAGGACATAAATTAGCCCTTGACACTTCGATCTTAAAGGCTCGGCAAACAGCGTCAGCCTGGCACCCCTGGAGCTGACTGCCACAATCCGCTACGCCGTGTGCATCGTGCTACTCGGTAGGAAGCAGACTCACATCACTTGCTCGATCGCTGTCCGAGCTGAATGCTTGGTCAAATCGAACTCCTTCCTCCTCGATCAGCCTTTTGGCGACGATCTGAGCTTGAGAGCGGCCTGTGGCATTGAGTGGCGTATTCAGGTGCCCCTGCGAGATGAGCGGTCAGCGACACTTGTTTACACGACAACAATCGGTATGCGAGCTGAACATACTTGAACGAATCCGTACAGATTGCTATGAGATTCGAAAGGCAGATAACTTCAGCGCCACGGACTGAAACAAGGGGAATATATAACGACATACTGGTTGGTCTGGCCATGACGAACGAGGTAGACTGTCAACATGGCAGGTGGATGTTCCGATAAGCACAACTTCCAAGGTTCATCTGACGGCGGTTCTTAGCGGGCAGAGAGGACCGGTGTAAAGTAGCCCTTATAAGTCATAATGGCGACCACAAGTGACTGCTCCTCTCCTTTGTCTGTCAACTTGCAAGGACCTGAAATCGATCTTGTCGATTCGGTTTGCAGGAATGAAGCTGCTCGATCGTGGCATGCTTCGTCATAGTAGGTCACGTGCAAAACAGTCGATAATGTCGATATCATTCTGAATTCTGGGAACAATTCATACTAGCACTCTGAATCTTACACCGCACCTCTAGCAATGCCGTTCCTCGATGTACCTTCGTCACCTGGTGAATCCAGCTTGTCTGCAAAGCCGGAATTACTGCCGCATCTCAAGCTAAAGCCTAGCGATCCAGGACCCGCGGCTGTACCGAGAAGAGGTGCAAAGTGAGTAGGTTCGACGGTGGTTGGTTCTGGTCACATTCCGTTGACTCGATTACTCTAGGCTTCAGCAGGTGGAAATACAACCCCAGGTTAGCTACAAATGTGGCGCAAGCTACCAATTTCCGCTCAATTCGACTGTTCTCCGTATAGGCTTCATTTGTAATCAAGACGCATCTGCAAACTCCTCACCACCTAACAGGATCTCCGCCGCTCACCAAAGTCTTTGTGAACGCGACTTATGCCGACGAAGTTCCCGAACAGCATGAGGCAGAAAAGTTGAAAGGGATTGTCAACTGTGTGGTCAGTGATGTTCGAGAGACGGCAGATAAAGGTCCGTCCACGGTGCTCCTCTCGCAATACCGGACCGTTTGACTGATATCTATACTATATAGCGGGAAAGCCTTCTCTTGTTATCGATGCAACGCTCGCGCCGACGCCGATACAGCAGTCCAAGAGGGATAAGTCGTACAAGCAATGGTTGATACAGGTGATACTGGAAAAAGTGGAAGAGCGGATAGGCGTCGAGCTGAGCAGAAGTCAGTACCTTATGCCTTGATCTCTCTTCCGCTTATAATGGCTGTAACTGATTCTTCTCCAATCGGTGTGCTCTCAGATTACACCGAACCTAATATCAAAAGCAAGGGCATCTTGTCACCACGTACCGCCGTTATCCCGATGGACGCCGAAACGTTCGAACGCATTACAGCGGCAAAAGCAAAGGAAAAGGGATCGGAGAGGATACAGTTATTGGATGAGGATGAGGTTGCGCTACTCACCACTTCATCGACCGGCGACGCACGTGAGGAAAAGCCGAAGGGCAAGGGGAAGAAGGGAATGACGGAAGGAACAGTGGAAGGTGGAAGAGTGGCTACTGCGGCACCTGAGCGTTCTGGTAAACCCGTAACGCCGAAACACGAGTTCGAGGTGTTGGCTCCGATGGGCACGGGCACGCGGAAGAGGTTCATCATGACCATCTCCTTGCCAGAAGAGGTAAGTACCGTATGGGACCATTCATCCGTCAAATAAGCTAATGTCCATCTCCACTTCTGCAGCCAATATCAGTCGAGCAAGACTTGACAGGTATCGCCCTCTCCTTGATGTCAGATTTCCTCGACTTCACCTCACAGGTGTACACGTTATTGACGCCGCTGCCTAGAGATATAGATGTAGAAAGCGTATTGCAGAGTGCTGATGGAGTAGAGTGGAGCGTGGAGGCCAAGGCTTTGCGCATACAGGGTTTACTCAAATGAAGTTATAAATATACGTGTCTACAAGTTCAGAATCGGCTCTATGTTAGAGTTTCAAAAGAAACGAGGTATGATGTCTCGCTAAACCGCCCAGTGTAACCCCTGTGAAACAGCAGTCACACGTTTCCTGACAGACATCGTTAGAGTGTCACGAAAATACGATAGTCTAGACAATGGCCTCCAGCTTAGACATTATAGGTGCGTTGATGACCCGTGTATAGAGCTTTTCGTAGCTGGAGCGACCAAGAAGGTGCTCAAATGAATCAACAAGGAAATCAGTGCTTGGAAAGATTTTCATCTGTCTGTTAATGTGCTGCCCCACTGTGCCATTCATTTCAAAAACCAAACGCGGTCGCGGTCGTGCTCGATCGATGATTCGCGTCTTTCGCGTCTTGGTCAAGGCTTCCCTTCTTTCCTTTCCTGCTGCAGCTTAAGCTCTTCGTGCCTTTTGAAGTTGTTATCGGCGATATTCAACACTGTCGACCGCCACTTCTCCTAGTATTGCACACCACTCGAGCATTCATCATGAGCTCCAGAAGAAGCGGGGAGTCAAAAGCCGACAAGTTCGCCGCTCTCAAAGCGGCAAGAGGAGGAGCATCACGTCTGAAGCAATACAAGGTATGTCATCCAAGCCCTCCGGTCGCCTTTCTTACCTCTAACCAAATGAACTCTGCAGCCTCAAGATGCAGAGATATATGACTCGGTCTCCGAGGATCAGTACAAGCAGATTGTTGGTGGTCGTCTAGCTAGAGATGATTTCATCGAAGACGATGACGGAGGCGGGTACCAGGACAATGGTATGGACGACTGGGATGAAGAGCGATACGATGAATCCAGTGAAGAAGACACAAAGCGAAAGGGTTGGTAGCTGTCCATCAAGCGAGATGATACACAGTACTGATACGACCGCATGCAGGTACACGTGCGACAAAAGCCGCTCCCAAGACGGCCAAACCAAATGCCAAGGCAAAACCTCTAGTAGCACAACCTGTGAAAATGACTGCCTACAGGCCGCAGGTATCCGAAGCCAAAGAACAGGATTTCCTCGCCAACTTGTTATCCGGAATCGACTCAACGGCCACGACAATTCCATCCTCTCCGCCTTCGCACACTTCCTCAGCCCGTCGAAAACGAAAATCATCACCAGATTACGCTTACACATCCGGCTCAGGACTAGGGAGTGAAGATACCACGGCGATTCCCAGCTCGGACGCTGATGGGTTTGGCTTCGAAGTCGAGGACAAACGAATGAGCTTTCCGGATGAGATTCGCGCACCCGATTCTGCCAAGAAACAGCGACTCCGCAAGTTCAAGTATGAAGAGAATGTGGATGATACACCTCGAGGCGTGTCTTTTGCGGATGACGCCATACCCGATTACGTGGACGATAGTATGGAGGTCGATGAAGAGTTCGAGGTAACGGTCAAGCCAGAACCCGAGGATGAAGAAGATGGCTTCACGACCAAGTCAACAGCAGCGAGCGGTATCCGTTCGAACCAATCTTCAGCCAAAGATCGATTACTCGCCGTCATGCGAAAGGGCGCAAAGAAGGAACCGAATGCGTCAAGCACTCCTACGCCTGCGTCCAAAGTCAGGCGCAACTTGGTCAACTCCACCTCAGTCTCTATCGCCAAGCAGGCTCAAGCCGAAGCTCAGGCAAAAGCTCAGAAGGAAGCCGAAGAGCTTGCTAAATCGATACAACCAGAAACCAATCCGAACGGAGATGCCAGCGGTCCAGTAAAGAAGGAAAATCCCGGCGCGGCAGCTCGACGAAAGAACCTCATGGCGATGATGCAAACACTCAACAGCGGTGCAGCTGAAGCCGAACCCCTGGGTACGCCTTTTACGGAGAACCACGCCGCATCGAAACAATACGTACCGAGGATCCGCGTTGACGCCTTTGAGCCTCTACTTGACGACGAAGGGAATGAAATCGACGTCGATGAAGCGGATGTCGCGCCGGCGGCAAGCAAGGGGCGTGGTAAAGGAAAGAAACAGCAAGAGGAGGAGGCGGAACAGCCGGAACGAACGTTGAGGATGTATTGGCTCGACTACCTCGAGGCGAATGGGGTTGTTCACCTCATCGGGAAAGCGCTGGACAAGATTACAGGCAGATACATCAGTTGCTGTGTCAGTATCCACGGGATCGAGAGGAATCTTTTCGTGTTGCCAAAAACGCGTAAACAGAGTGAGTCGATCAGCTCGCATATATCTGACTCAATCTAATCCTTACTACAACGCACAGATGAGGATGGGGAAGATGAAGATGACGAGATCTCCATGTCAGATGTGCACAACGAACTCGACTCGATCAGGCGGCAGCATGATATCAAGGGGATGTTCGGTATCAAGAAAGTCCTAAGGAAGTATGCATTCGAGCTGTCCGATGTCCCTCGAGGAGAAAACGAGTGGTACAAAGTCGTATATGGATTTGACCGTGAGTGCGATACCGTGAGCGAAGGAATAATCTTGCTGACGAGTTGTACGTCGATCAGAGCCGGCTCTGCCTGCCAACGTCGAAGGGGCCACGTTCAGCAAGGTATTCGGTGCCAACACAAGCGCATTCGAACTGCTTGTACTGAAAAGGAAGATCATGGGTCCTTGTTGGCTGGAAATTAAAGGTTGCGTTCGAAAGACGGTTGATCCAGTGAGTGCGGACTCGGACTACATTGGAATGTGACACTCATGCGAGTCATTTGCCAGTCTTCCTGGTGTCGTCTAGAAGTCAAAGTCGATGATCCAAAGAATGTCAACCCGTTCCCCGAAACCGACCAAACAGCGCCGAAAGACCTCCCGCCGCTGACAGTTATGAGTCTCGCTGTTCGTACGATTGTTAATCACGAAGCGAATAACCAAGAGATTCTCGCCGTCACAACGTCCGTCTGGGAAACATACAATATCGATGACCCAACCCCCGTGGATAAAATCTATCACACACCATATACTATCGTAAGACCGCTCGGAGACAAATTTCCGCCAAATTTCGAGCAGCGTTGTCGTGGGGAACGTCAAGTCGCCACTGCAAGAGGTGAAAGAGAAATGCTCAATTATGTATTGAACACATTCACAAAGACCGACCCGGATATCATTGTTGGACACGAATTTTTCGGTACCACGTTCGAGGTCCTCCTGCAGAGAATGAAGGAACTCAAAGTGGACCATTGGTCTAGAATCGGAAGATTCAGGAGAAAGAATCTGACTATTGCCAAGCATTGGAATTCGAATACCAAGTTGGCAGCAGGTCGTCTGATTGCAGATTTGTCCGGTGATGGCGCCAAGGTATTTACGCAAATCAATGATACTACATCTATCTTTGACTGATAATCTGGCTTGCAGGGTATGATCGATTCCGTCACATGGTCCCTCACAGAAATGTGCCAAAATCAGCTTGGCTTCACAAGAGAAGAGATTGATCCGGACGATACTGCTGGTTACTTTGACAGTTATGCTGTGACGCCGGACCGTTTGTTGCATTTCATACGACATCTTCAGATGGACGCTTACGCACAGATGGCGATCGCGTCCAAAGTGCAATACCTCCCTTTAACAAAACAGCTGACAAATCTGGCCGGAAACTCCTGGTGAGTGGATTGTCCTTTGACCTTGTGACATTGTAGCAGAGACAGTGCTGATCCGCCCTTACTAGGAATCGAACGCTGACCGGTGCTCGTGCGGAAAGAAACGAATATATTTTGCTCCATGAGTTTCATCGTTTGAAGTATATCTGTCCCGACAAGGGCGAAGGCAAACCAACATCACGCTCTGCCAAGAAAGTTGCGAAAGACGAAGATGGGACTGTTATTCCAGAGCAGAAACGGGCCAAGTATCAGGGTGGTTTGGTATTCGAGCCGAAAAGGGGTCTTTGGGATACCTATATCCTCGTTATGGATTTCAATTCTCTTTACCCGAGTATCATCCAAGAATACAACATCGATTTCACTACCGTTGAGCGACATGACGATGAAACGGTAAGTCGGACCCAGTAGCCATCACGCCGGTCGATATTGGAAGTCTCAGACACATTGCTTCGCTCTGACTGTAGGCTGCTGAAGACGAGATCCCAGAAGTGCCTGGAAGTGAAGTTCCGCAAGGTGTCCTTCCCCGTTTGATCGCGACTTTGGTCAATCGAAGAAAACAGGTGAAGAGTCTCATGAAAGATAAAACGGCTGGGCAAGTTCGGATGCTTCAGGTATGTCCTGATCAAAGACGGCTGTCGTTCACCCGCTAATCTAGGTTTTTCGCCATCTCAAGTGGGATATCAAGCAGAAAGCCTTGAAGTTGACTGCCAATTCCATGTACGGTTGTTTGGGTTTTGCGGGTTCTCGCTTCTATGCACGACCGCTGGCAGCTTTGACTACATTCAAAGGTCGAGAAATCTTGACTCAGACCAAGGAGTTGGCTGAGGGCTTGTCTCTTGATGTGAGTCCTTCTGAGCCTACCATCATTTGTTCCTTGCTAATCTTGATGCACTGTGTAGGTTGTTTACGGTGATACCGATTCGGTTTTCGTGAACTCGAATGTTACAAACTACCAGGAAGCGATCAAGATTGCGAATGATTTCAAGCGACATGTGAACGAGAGATACAGGCTGCTCGAAATCGATCTGGACAACGTTTTTGCGCGCGTGCTTTTGTTGCAAAAGAAGAAATACGCTGCAGTCAAGATTTCAGAAGACGGCTCCGCAAAAACCGAGATCAAGGGTTTGGACATGGTTCGACGAGAATACTGTAAACTCTCGAAGAATGTTTCGAGGTGAGACTGGAACGACGGACTATCTTAACTATTGCCCGTAACTGACTTGTGCTTCATGGTATTTAGCCGAGTGCTGGACCACATTTTGTCCGGTAGACCGACGGAAGAGGTGGTAAATGAGGTTCATGAATATCTTACAACGATAGGGAACGATTTGCGCGAGGGCCGGGTTGACTTGGACGACCTGGTTGTCCATAAGGTAGGTTATTGCAATGTATTCATAGTTCCCCTAACTGACACGGTATGATTCCCATCCGCAGCGACTTGGTAAAAACCCGGAGGACTACCCAGATAAGGGAAGTCAACCTCACGTACAGGTTGCGCTTCGGTTGAAGCAGAAGGGTACGATGGTCAAAGCTGGCGACGTTGTGCCATATTTATTCTGCATGGGATCGGATGGCAAGACTGCAAAGTCTGCGCAAGCGGATCGGGCATTCCATCCAGATGAGTTTAGGAAACCCGACTCTGAGCTGAAGCTTGGTAAGTCACGAGTCATCTCGTTACAAGTGGGCTCTACTCATTCGTTTTGCCCCTTAGATTTCGACTTCTATCTTTCGCAACAAGTTCTGCCGCCCATCGAACGACTGTGTAATGATATCGAGGGTACTGATCGTGCGAGATTAGCCGAGTGTCTAGGTAAGTCGCTCGACGTCGCACAATCACCAGAAACATACTAAGACCTTGCATTACAGGCCTTGACCCAACCCGTTTCCAGAACAATAATAGTACATCGTTCCAGGAAAAGGAACTGTTCACCTTTTCGTCACAAATCACCGACAAAGAGCGTTTCAGAGAAGCAGATCCACTTACCCTGCGGTGCCGAGGTTGCAAATCCGTTTTCGTCTTTACGCCGTTGGCAGAGGACTTGGAGAGCGTAGGTAGCTTTATTTTCCTCTGATCCCTACAAAGGCTTATCCTCAGTTGACAGACTCGGACGATCCAAAATGATGGGATTACATGTACATGTGGCCACATACAAAATACAGCTTCGGTGCAAGTTCAGACCGAAAATCAGTTGAGAGCGCACATCACGAAGTACTACGAAGGAGTGCTAGGTTGCAGCGACTGTGGTGAAAAGACTCGAAGCCTGAGTGTATACGCGAAGCGTTGCGTGTCACGGCCCAATTGCAGAGGGGAAATGCGGCTTCAGGTAAGTATCATTTCTGCCTTTGATCTTGCGCTAGGCGTATCCAGGAGCTGAACCGGGTTACCTCTCCAGTATACGGATTCCCAGCTGTACAATCAGTTGCTATACTATGCGTACCTTTTCGACATCGAAAAGGCGATCAGCGTCACCCGAGGGACCGCCAAAGCAGGTTAGTTGTCGTCTAATAACATGCTTTCCCCCGACCATTACTAAAGTCTTTGCTCTTCTTTCAGAGGAAGCTCGTGCCCTGGCATTACACAACAAGGCGACGTTCGATCAGATTCATGGCATGGTAAATGGCTACCTAGATCGGTGCGCAAGGCGCTATATCGACATGAAGTCACTCTTTGGTTTCATGGAGAAGTTGCAGGTTTAATCTTGGGCTCTCGTGTATGAATTCATTTCAAGGTTGTAATACGCTATTTGAAGTCCCCTATTGTATCAAAACAGTGTGATTGTTCGGCTGCACAGCAAATGCCCTTTCTGCGGGATACAGGCTTTCACTCTCGCAGGAGGATGAACGACTCTATTGGCTAGGCGTTTCTCTTAACAAGCATACACGATATTATGCGCACATGTTACACTCGGATTCCGGGAATTATACAACGTGGGTTCTACCGAGTGAAAAGGAATCCAGAATTGTTGCAGCTGAAAGCTGTTTTGATATTGCCAGTGGCATACGAATTAATGATGGACTGCACTGATGCATATGTGCCGGCACCTGAAGAAGCAGCGTTAGTGCGCTGATTGAGCGATTCAAAGCGGGCTCCACTCACCAAAGAAGAAGAAACCTGTATTGCAAGATGCACGTTTGTGTAAGTTAGTGTCAGTAAAGACTCGTGCCTTGATTGAAAGTAGAGAGAGCACCGGCTTACCGACTACCAGCATGACGACGTTCAATATCCATTCCGCCAAATGCCTCTTGTCCGAGAACGACTTTCCTCTGTTCAAATGGAAGTAACAGAATGCCCAGAGGATGTAGCCGAACCAAGAGTCGAACAAGGACGAGACTGGAGAAAGAATTGGAGTTCAGCAAATATCATTCCGGAATGTAATGGGTTCGCCACGTACTCAAAGACAGCAAGTCGCTGAAGAAAGGGACTAGCGAAAGCAAGTAGGAAACCTTGTAAGCAAGGCTCCTCTCGCGGCCACAGACACTAGACAATGCTTACTAGACTCTGCGATAACGAAAGCGATAACCCAACCGATAGAAACGATAGTTGCCCATACGGCCCAACCCTTGACAGTGTGTCGTTGTCGGTGAACGGATTTCTCGGGGAAGATTTGGAAAAAGACGGCTCGTGATGTGACGAGCGAGTAGAGGATACCGACGATAACCTGTGCGGCAAGCAAAGACAGACCAGGTGAGCAAAAACGACATTCCTCATTGCGACACCTGTTCGACTCACAACCGTGGGCAAAACCATTGCCGCAGCTGGTTTGCCGTATTTAGCGATCAAACTTCCGTACGCTGGTGCGGTAGTGAGCACAGTTCCGGCGTAAGAATATACGATTGCACCACAAGTACTGAACAATGCCATCTCTACGGCCATTGAAATGTAGAGAGCCTTGGGGAAATCCTCGGGATGTCTCATGTCGCCGACGAACGAAGGAATAAGAGCCTGGCCGATGAATGTATAACTTCAATGGCAAGATCGGGTCAGCTGTCAACCGGTCGCTCGAAACGCTCTTTCGACTGAAAGGTTGGAACTTACGCGATGTTCAGTACCGCGTTGACACCTTGAACGAAAGTCGTTCCTTTAGGCGCCCAGACCGTCCATTCAAGGCTCGTCGCTGGCGTTGTGGCAGTGGCAGGCATGTACCCGTTAGGCGTTCCTTGCACACCATGGCCTAGTAGGAGCGTTAGGGTTGAGCGAGTTTCTGCCATATTGTTCTACTCCAAACATACCAATCACGACGAGCAAGTAGCAGATGAACATGGTACCGGCCGAGACGACCGCAGCAATTTCCGTGCCCTTGAATCCACGAATCATCGATCCAGCCCACATGATGACCAAAAAGATTACTCCCCATGCGACCGTACAAAACTCGTATTGAATGACCGTGTTGATTGCGGTTTGGGCGGCGTTGACGTGAAGACCCCTACAAAAAAAAAGCGAGAAATTAGCCAGGTCCTGGTTGCGAAAGTGTCACCGAATCTACGTACATGATGAACAGGTTGTTCAAGGCCAATCCGATAAACCTAATGAATCGAAAAAATGTATTAGCTCCCATTCGAAGATTCGCTTTTATGCATACACTCACGCAGCATACCACGCAACTCGACGTTTACCCGCGACAACATAGGCAGCATCTGCGATATCTCTGACTTCGGGATGTACGAGACAAAACCTAAAACAAGGTATCAGCTCACTTGCTCAAGTAAAAAACGTGCTTCGCTCGGTCGCGCTCACCTCCATAACACATGCGAGGTGTACAAGACTGAGAGACCGATAATGACAGTGGTGATCATTCCTCCGGCCATTCCAAGGATTTGGAAAGAGTAGGGGAACGCTGAAGGTGCAGGCGCTCAGCACACCGTCCGATATCCTGATTGCTGAAGAAGGCTCGACTCACCCAGAATGGCCAGAACGACATATTCAATGAGCAACAATGCCGTCGTTTGCTGCCAGGTCAACGTCCTCTCCTCAATCTGCACTAATGCAGAACTCTCATCGTCCACGATTATGCTCGAGGTATCCGCTTCCACCTTCGAGTTACCATACGGCTTGTTATGTCGACCCGAGGTGCCGGATCGTGTGCGGACCAGCGTCGGCGAGGCATATGAACCTCGACGGAGGGGTCCACGATCATCCCCATATGTGTTGTTTGCTTTTTCCGGGTCGAACCCTGTGGTCGGACTGCCGGGAAGACCGTGGTCGATGAGATGCGGATCTGAAGGTGAAAAGATGGTGCTAAGCCATAGCTGAACCGCTTTGGCCTCTTTGCTTGTACTTACGCTGATTTGAGGTGGAGAAGCTCATGACGGAGATAGATAGCTTTTACGAGTCACTGTCGTCAAACTAGATCTGAATAGGCAAGTGCATCGGTTGATATATGATGTGATATATCTTTATCTCGTACAAGTAGATGTAGAAGTGTGAAGCAGGCCATTGCAGCGGCCATGGGCATCTACTGAGCTACTGAGACAAAAACTTCGTATCGAAAGCGGCTATACAGCCGACGACGCTGTAGACGATGGCGAGATTGTAACCCCGGAACTTCGAACTGATTACAATTTACAATTTCCGACGAACTCGTTTTGCAATGGGAACAGCGACGTAGGCGCTTGAACGGATGAGATTGCTGAGCTGGATACAGTAAAGTATACAGTATGCCGCTGCGCGTAGGGCTCTGGGTTCGGGAGGAGTCTGAGTGGTGAGTAGCTGATGCATGATGCTTAAGCTGATGCGTATGGCTCTGTATTTTCTGTACATACCCAGCTGCGGTTTGAAAGGGAAATAAATTTTGCCAACTTAGCTGTCAACCTACAAGAGCTCCTACAAGTTGGTGAAGAAAAAGAAACGACGATCATCATCATCATCGTCGTCATCGCGAGTTACATCCGATCGGCTAGAAGTTAAACTGGGGTTACAAGGAATTTTGAAAGCACGTTATCGGTTCGGTCGAGCCATATTTGGACGCCGAAGGTAGCTCCGAAGAGCAGTTCGAAGAGCTCCCGAAGGCTCAAAGACCAAGGAGATCAACAAAAATCAACTTGAAGCTCGGAGAGTTGCTAGCCGAGTTGCTCAGCTAGTTGCTCGGAGTGAGGAGTGACCGAGCTCGAGCACGTCTTTTTTCGAAGCTGTCTTCTTCTTCGTCAACCTAGCTGTCAACCTATAGCAGATGCACTACAGATTAGTGGTGGTGTAAACCTCTGGTTTTGAACCTACGACATAAAGCGCTGAGAATCGATGGCGTGCTAGGCTGGGTTCATGAAGCTGTTCATGAGCTATAGAGTCCGGTCAGTCGATGACGCAGGTTTGAAGGACATAGAGGGGAGAGGGGGTTGAAGGAGTGACCGAGGAGTGTCGAGGGAAATAGAGCGAAATGGAGCTTGCGAGCAAGGAGCGACATGGTTGCGAGAGCCAAGGTGCGAGAGTTGTCGCGCTAAACGCGAAAGACTGTACAAGAACGTATCAGTTTGGTCAACTTCTGGCATCCAACAAAGTACATTTCTGTGTGCCAATTATTGGCTTAGATCATGTGTAGTATCTGTTCTTAATACTCTGACGAGTATTACGGGTCCACTGGACCCTTTATCGTCAAGTAATTTGTTCCGCCTGATCTGGACCGCTGGGCTTGCCCATGTCCGATCGTGTTGTCCTTGCCTAAGCACTACCGGCTTGCGACGACAGGGCTCACCTCCTTTTTGCATTGTTTCTTTGACCATTACTCACCACAGCCGGCATGCCAGTCGTCTACAAGCCTGGGCTTTTGTTTTCCTGAAGCTGTTTGATACGATTCCCAGCATATTGTAAGTCTGCATCATCACTACTACAAACTTCTAATCGTGACACCACGTAAGTACCATGGTAGGCGGTAAAGTCGGGGACAAAGTGGCACTTGAACAAACTTGGCTCTCCGATTCTACTTGGCCCAGTCCTCTACGTCGCTCTTCAAGGGCGCAGCGCACTGGGATGTTCTCTCTGCGTGGTGGCACCTATACCCGCAACAGTATGCATGTTTCAGAGATTCATATGTCAACTCTGAAACTCGAGCGCATGTTCGCCTTCAAGCAAGGACTCCGATGTACCAGCTTGCTCCTGTGGGTTGGAAGGTAAACGACGCGCAGGGCTTTGGCCATGCGCCAGCTACCCCTGCACTGTCTTCTTGCGTGGTCCTGGATGCTTCGATTCCACGTCAGCTGTCCCTTTGAAGGACTACATCGACCGAGATTCCTCCTGAGCTTCGCGTGATTCGCTGAGTAGAGCGGTTGCACTGTCGCGCCAGCATGTGTCTCATGTCAGCCGTTCGAAGGCAAGAGGCTGTTGGAGAGGGGTGTCACTGGTATATACTGTCAGATGTTTGCGTTCGCTGCTCCAGCCTTTCCTACTGAACACGCAAAAGAAGGACTGTCGTCATTGGCTCAAAGCAACGCGACCCAGCGACTGGAAGAAAGAGTAGCTGCCAGATAAATCGAGTGGGCGAGTGGAGTACCATGATTCCTCTCTGCCACCGGGTCCCCTGCGGTGTTTTTCAGCGGGTTCACCAATAAGGATGGAAGAGTTCTATTCGGTCCATCGTACCGCACCATCCCGACTGCCGTGCGATAGCAACCCAACACGGATTCGCGACGACTCGTGCATTCATCGCCCTGCAGTTGCCTTTAGTGAAAAGAATAGCACATATATATATATATATATTCGAAGGACTTCAAATCATCTGTTTGCACCTCAGAGTACTCGAGTGTCTGATCAAGCACGGGGGACAGTCACAGCATGGGTACAGTCCCGAAAGGTGGGTTTCGCAACAACTCGGTCGCACGCCGCATTTCCCAGCGTGCGGTTGGACGGCTTGTAATCCCAGTCTGGCGACTGGCGACGAAGACTGCCAGTGGTAGGTTCTCGGCCTGATTCTGATGTAGGACCGGGATGCGGGAGTGTTTGTCAGGACATGACAGTGGAATGGCCGATAGACGACACAGCGCTCCGGCAGAAGGGGCCAAGAGTGGCACATGTTATCCCTGGATTCCCTGCTGCAGAGCGCCTCCGCTACCAGACAGAGCACCATTCTGCACCATACCATCGTCCACAGTCCTTGCAGCTGTCCCTGCGAGTACCTAGAGAGTACCGCTGGCGGAGCTGCTGGAAGGCTCGAAGGAGGATACGGGAAGCGAGCAAGCTAGACAGCTTCAATACGGCACTAAATATCGGTTCCCTCACTGTACAGCGCGGGGTTTACTAGCTGGTTTACTGAACGAGCGAGTGAGCACCATAACAGGCCAGAACTACAGATGTTGCAGATTCATGTCGATCCTGCAACCACCCTCAGATAGAGTAGAGGCTGGTGCTTCAAGGAGACATCGATGGTCGACGTCGAGGTTGTGTCAAGTATATCTGAGTGGCAAGGACGTGTACAGAGTTGAAAGATATTCCATCCCCCTGTTTTCCCCGCAGCTCAACGCGCTGGAACAGTAAGGGTCCCCCCTTTTCTCGTCCGACGCGGCGCGTCTCTTTGTGTCATGTTTCATGTTCGAATTTCATCAATGCTCGGCGGGGTTGTTAGCTTTCTGCGTAGACGTTTGCGGACGTTGCAAACATCAAAGAAGACAGCAGGAAGAGAGAGTGACTGACCAGTAAGAGGAACTGTTTGTACGCATAGAGGTTGTCCGCGACATCCACCTCTCGACATCGACATCGACAACACAACGCCTAAGCGCGACAACAAACGAGGCATCCTTTGAACTTTTCACCCCCGATTCCCCTGAAATCTTCATCACTCGACACTTGAACGACCTGATCCTTTCTTCAATCCTTACACTCTACCCTCGTTCAGTCAACGACACACCGCAACGGATCTCAATACCAACACGAGTGTAACAACTTGCACATATCGGGCCAATTCCTCACACTCGTTCATCCTACGGAAATCAAGGTCCTGCGCACGACCGAAACCGAGTCGAATTCTGCTCGAGGGAGCGCGAGGGTCATCAACAAGGCATCTCTCTTCAGGTGATGGACGGTTTCTGAACGAGCAGAGGGCCTATCGCAAAACACGCCAAACAATGCACCCATCAAAGGCGAATCAATTATGGGCTCTGCTACTGGCACTCTTAGCCATCAGCAACCCTGCGATCGTCATAGCCTCGGCGGTCTCGACATCCAACTTGTCCATCGCTGTCGGTACACAATCAAACCTCGGTGTTGGAGTCGTTCCATCGAGGCACCAAAAGATGGAGAAACGGTTCGTAGGGAGTTTAAGGAATGATCCCGCGATGAGGAGAAAATTGGGAAGAGGGGATGGAGATACGGTTCATGTTGGGAGAGGAGGAAAGTTTGAGCTGGTCAAGAAGCAGCAGTTGACGAGTGATGTGACGGTGGACCAGAACACGTTTGATGCCGTGAAACTAGCTGGTGAGTCTTCTTTTTGAATTCTGACCGACGAGTGCAAATATACTGATCTTATGCGCGTGGTGATCGTACCATAGCCCTGATAGAGTCCATCGTCGCCGGTGATGAAAAGACAGTGTCATCCAGCGCGAGCACAGGTTCATCATTGATCGCAAGCGCAAGCATCACGACGACCACTAGCGTGATCACCAGTTCATCCACTACTACAAGCCAGCTTCTACCCACAAGCACCGCTGATAGTACGACTTTGGCTTCGACCTCGATGTTGTCACTCGCCGATGCTACAGAGGCAACGACGAGTCCTTTGGCTCGTACGACACCTCCTTCTTCGACTGTCTCGCCCAGCAGTACAATGGATGTCAGCTCATCGTCGGCAGGGGTCTCGCGCGAGGATGTAATAGAGTCGACTACACAGGCGGTGACAGAGTCGAGTGCACAGGCGGTGATAGAGTCGAGTACACAGGCAGTGATAAGTACGGAAAGTACAGAACGTGAGTCTGAGTGTTCATTTCTCGACCATCCTCCCCTTTTCCTGTCCAAATACCCATCGTCTCGTGTATTTTCTATTCCCGTCGCGCGTTCCTCCTTTCTGGTCGCGGTTTCCTTCATTGCTATCTCTTTCTCGGTTCTGGCTTCGATGTGCTTCGCATAGTGGAATGGATTTGGCAACTAGTGAAACCCTGGAGAATGCACACATTTCGAAGAAGAGGAGACGCCCATTCCGGAGTTTTGCGGAAACGGCAGGTCGAGAATATGGATGGAGAGGACGTGCATTCAGTGCAGATAGGTACGAATACGTCGGTGGTCGCTGCCAATTTGGCTTCTGGAACGGGGTGGATCGACACGCTGTCCTCGTGGGTGCCTAGCGCATCAATCACTCCACCTGCCGCAGATCTGTCGTCGGTGGATGGTGCGCCCTCGGTTATTGGGTCAGACGTCATGGAATCCTTCCCTACTTCCTACGTGGAACCAGTGCCTATGGCGTTATCAACGTCGCTGCCAGATCTGGAAACTTGGTCAGCCATGACCGTGGCATTATCGAATGCGGAGTTGTTAGATCAGGTTGCGAGTACAGGTGAATCACGATTGGGTGTTCGATCAGAAGCTATAGTAGCAAGCGGAGCCACAGAGGAACCCCAGGAAATCGGGCTGGGCGCGCCGGATCCCGCATCGGAGTCCTTGGCAGGAATGGAGATGGCCCCTGTTCCAACACAAACGCTGGCGCCTTCATGGCAAGAAGTCGAAGTAGCAAGGCTGGCGTCAGGGACACGTGATTCCTGGCCCCCTGGAACTCAAGGGTGGTTCGATCTGGCTCAGCCTATCAGCACACCTTCGCAACCTGCTGGCGCGCTCGACGAATCGGCCTTGCCAGAAGACGTTCCTACATTGTCTTTATTCTTCTCCGGGGCTTTGGTCTCTCCAGCTGCGACTCTTGCTTTGGCAGACTCCAGTGATCATCCACTCGTGACAGGCCCTACTAGATATTCTGGAGCCGCCGAAAGTACTACGGAAATACAGGGAACACGAGACTTGGCAGGACGGCCTTTTCAAACATATGAAGTGATTACTTATACTAGACCTACTCCCTCTTTGCCTCGCGCTCCTGAAATACCTGCCGGGTCTGCTTCCCGCGATCGATATCCAAAACCTTCAAATGCTTCTGAAAACTCTCGATACTTTCATCACGATTCCGGAATTGTTTCAGCATCCACGACGCCACCTGTTCCCTCCAGTACGTTGATGCCACAGGTTACCGGCGGTGCCTCCTCTGCATGTAAGCTTTTGTCGCATTCCGAGTATAGCGCATCGTGCTGACGAATTGTCCTCCAGACGAAGAACCGTCGAGCGTTCCCACGCCTACGTTGTCACCAGTCTCTACGGAAGAGCAAGTACCCACGCCGTCCTCAACTAGTGAGTTACACTTTGGCAAAACATCTCTTCTTCTGCTTACCCAGTATCTTAGATGTCGAATCAGATATCGCGAACACAACGTCGTCCTCGGACGGTGCTTCCGCTCCAGCAGCATCTTCTACTGACATCCTAGTGGAAAGGTCATCGTCTGTCAGCACACCGGCTTCTACCGCATTGCCTGAAGTGACAACTATCGTCACCGTGGTAACCGAGTCGCAGAGTGATGCCTCAACACTCTCTTCTACCCTTATGGCGCCTCCCGTTGAATCGTCGGCTACTGTTCCTCTGTCAACGGCGGATCCCATTACTTCGGACATTCGCAGTAAGTTATCGGGAGCGAACCGAACCCGGTACCATAACTTACACCTTTCTTCCCTGTCGGACAGGCTCCGTACCGACGGGCACGGTCGATGAAACAGTTTTGACTCCGGGGGCTTCCACCGGTCCGACAGCAAGTGCAACGAGTGACCTCTCTCTCGCCTCTAGCACCGATAGCAACGATTCCTCGAGTATTGTTCAGTCCACTTCTTTGATAGTTGAAGTCCCATCGAGCACGTCGGTCTTGTTCGAACAGCCCTCGAGCACGATTGCCACTATACCGTCATCCTCAGAGTCCATCAGCTCAGATATCCTGAGTTCCAGCACTGTTATCCTGCCTGGAACTTCGACGTTAACGAAGATTCCTCAGCCAACAACGTCGCAGGATACTTTTTCTAGCTTTGTGGAAAGCTCCGCATTGCCCGAGCCAACTCCCACTACACCGATGTCGTTCGTGCAGACGAGCACGGAAGTCTTCCAAAGCACGTGGATGGACGCCTCGTCATCGTCAGAGGCGTTTCCTACGTCGAGCGTCGCATCGAGCTCAACAGATACCGTCGAATCATCGCCAATCGCCTCGACTTCTGTTTCGTCCGACGGATTTACTTCTACGGTTACATTTGCATCAGTCGTTCCCACAACTACAGCGTCGCAAAACGTTTCTTCTGAACCTACCAGCACGTCAATGGGTTCCACCAGCATGGAATCCAGCCAAGCGAGCTCGATGTCGTCAGGGCAGTCTACGCAGACGAAAGCGATAGAAACATCTACCGAGTCGATCGATCTGCAATCGAGTACCGCCACATCTTCCGATATTCCCATCGCAACCGGAGGCAGCAATTCGACCACATCGCAGATGGAAACCGGCATACCGGTCAGCGTTACCACAACGAGCGCGATGACGGAGCCTACGCAGACGATTTCTGGGAACCAGACCGTCAGTATAACCGGTAATGCGACTTTCACGGACACGGCTACATCATCACCAGTGGTCACGGCTCCTGCCTCGGAGAGTTCAGGGTTCGAGTGGGCTTCCTCTTCGGACACATCTAGTCCTACTGCCAGCAGTAGCTCCGAGGAACCCTACATCCCATCGCAGACATACCTGATCTACGCCACTCCGACGTCGACACCTTCCTCGTGGACAGCGGATCAGGCGTCTTGGGCTACCGAGTCTGTATCGGTAACGACTTCTTCCGCTGTGATCATGCCTTCCACGGCCACAATTCCGTCCAACGTGCCTACCATCATTGTCCCCTACAATTCGCCCGCGGCAACAGCAGGGACGGAAAAGTCAAAGACCTCGTCAGATGCCTCGAATGCTTCGTCGTTGATCAGTATACTTCTCAATGCAAACAATTACCCATGGGACTTTGTCGTACGTATATCTTTTGCGTAATGTGCGGCTGAAAACTGAGATTGCCCTTGTCGAGCAGGTCAGCAACTCGGACGCTACAAGTCAGCTCTTCATCAATTTCCCATTGATGATCGCCAATGCCCTCGGAATAGATGGTATGTTCTCTGAAGGGTTACATGCGAAATCACGCTAACCACACGCTTTCTTTCTCTACCAGAATCCAATGTCACCACGTATGCATTGCAAGCGTACTCTCCCGCAGCGGTCCAAGGCGAGAGCACCTCGGTCTTGACTCGGTGGATTGGGTATATCCCCACAGCCAAGGTCACGGATTTATCATCGTACATTAAAACGCCTTCAAGTCCACTGTATCGGCAGGCTGGTATCGCTGGTCAACTGGCGGCACAGATCGATTCCTCGTATCCGCTAACAGGATCCAGCACTTCGGCTTCTACTTCGTCTGATCCCGAGTCCAGCGAGTCGGAATCCAAGTCGAAGAATCATCGGGATATTATCATCGGCGTGTGTGTCGGTGTCGGTGGAGCTCTCTGGGTAGCACTCGTGTTTTGGATCTACCGTCGAGTCAAGCGCAACCACGACGCCAACGTGCACAAGCGACTATCAGAGCACGGTAGTTTCGTGGGAAATGGCATGGATGGAGGATATCTTCCGGAAGGCAGGCATTCACGCACCAGTTCTCTTGCTGCGAGCGAGATCGATGCCCGACCTTCGTCATTCTACGCTGACCCAAGCGAGAATGAGGCCAGAAACCGTCGGCAGTCCCACGCTGCGACTCAACGCACGACGTGGAATGCGAGAGCTAGTCACGAGCAGGGCAGACCCGATCGACTTTCTACCACCGGTTTCAGCTCATGGTTCCGATCAAGCGGAAGTCACAATTCGCACTCGAACCGCCTGTCACACGGTGAAGGCTTTGGTTCACTACCGCAAATGACACAGCTTCAGAATCCATTCGCGGATAGCGCTCATCGGTCGTACCTCGATCAAGGACCGAATCGCAGCGGCGGCGGTGCATCGACGTGGCGCCGCTCACATACGCCGAAACCAATCAGCAAGAACCAGATTGGACAACCTACCCTACAGGCAAACTCTTTGGAATTTACCGATCATAGGTAGTCTATTATCACTGTCAAGGGGACAATGTACAGGCTACAACAATCCCAGGCTTTCCAGGGTTTCACAAAGGACATTTTTCACCATCGCATACCACGAATACTCCATGTCGCCACTCGTTTCGTCACGAAATTCTTGAGGATTGACTTTTCCCATTCATCACGGTCATTCTCGACCTGTTCTCCCTGTTTATCGATTATGGGTATCTGCAGTCCATCCTGGTGATGACGCTCGCTACCCCGACTGTCTTTACCGCGCGATCTAGGGATCTAGTTGTTATTTGTTTGGGTATCATGAAGTTTATATTTTACAATGATTCGATTCAGGGAAGAAATTCGCGATGCTTTGTCGACCCTTGTTCATCTGGAATCCGCTGGGCAGGAGATCTCGAGCGACGCGCGCGACGTCGGGATCACGCTTGAATGATGATTCTAGGCGGCCAGAACTGGCGCGACTCACGCAAACCCAAAAGACTTACCCCAGAAAGCCTTTTGCACAAATGATGCGTCGTAGCCGAGAACCCCGTTCAAACATGCATGTGATACCAATATACAACGCGTTTTCTTTAACCCACACACAGACACACAATTCACCTCCTCGCATGCCACCACACTGAACTCCCCTTGCCACCCTTGCCACTATCCTTGACGACCCTCACATACTTTACCACCAACTTGTCCAACGCCTTTCGATCCCCCTCGGGCGTCAACCCACGGAGGAACGGCTGCATATCCTCTGGCCGCCACTGGGCCCGTGTGGCGAATAGGTCGGAGAACCGTTGGGCCGGGTCGAGCGGGAGGGTGGAGACGCTGAATGGTACCACAAGCGGGGAGGAACGGAGCAGCGCAGAGGAGGAGGACGGTGGTGGTTGTTTGAGTAGGTATTCACCCTATAGATGTGCGTGAATGAAAGGTGTGAGTGAGAGCTGCGAGATGTGGCAGGGCAGGGCAGGGGGCCCGGGCGGGATGCGCTTACCTCGAGTGAATCCAAGGTCAGTAGCATCTCGTATTCCGGTCCTACTTGCTCCTTCCAGCGCGCCATAAAATCATCCACAGTCGGTGGATCGAGCGTCTAAACCCACATCACATCACACCACATCACATCGCGGGCCACACGCATGGTAAATTGATCAATCAGTACCCTTGTGCAAAGCGAGGAACAGGAAATCGGGATTCCGAGGCATGCCTGCCTGGAATGGACTTACACTTTCGAGCGATAAGAGACCTCTGCCGATCTCCTTGACCAAGCGCGGGAGACGGGCCCTCCATACCTCCCGCCCTCCAGCAGCAGCGGCAGCAGCAGCAGCATCATCATCAAGCACCACCACCAAATCACCAAAAACACCCATCACACCACGCGATACTTGCGGATCTACCGAGAAATCGGTTTCCAAGTCTACGGCGATGGCTGAAGGATCCGCGTACCGGTCGTCCGATGATGTGGCTGGCGTTGAGGTTGAGGAGGATGAGCTGTGGTGGTGGATGATGGCGTGTGGGAGGGTAGTTGGGTTTATAGAGTGGATTGTGAGGAGGGATAGTAGTGTCGAGAGGAGCGGGAGGAGGTGTCGTGTCGGGAGGTAAAGGAGGTGGCCTGGTACAGCGGAACCGAAGGAGAGTATAACGTGTGTTTAGTTTCCGGCACAGATAAAAGATGAAGAGGCAGAGAGAGAGAGAGAGAAGAGAGGAGACGTACCATCTACTTGGATAACGTTTCGGTCTTTTAACCCTGCATCCAATTCCACATCACTCGCTTGAACAAGACTCTGCAGCTGTGCGCGGGTATATCGTTTTTGCCTTTTCTGTGGTGAGTTTTCCGCGGCAATAAGCAGGAGGAGGAGGACGAGGTGGAGAAACAATATTGGGAAATGAGCCGTCTTTTCGACGCGCGGTACCGAGCAGACAGCCCAGAGAGCCCAGAGGAGGGACAAACCCCCGGAGTGCGCGTAGGTATTGGGGGGGGGGGGGGAAACTCACCAGCGCGGAATGAGTACCGTCCATATCCACTCGTTCATCAACAAACGACCGTTTCACACCTCGTAAGCCACCAGCACCATCGCCAAACCCACGCATCCCTGTCCATGAAGTGTGTTTTAGCAGCGTTTCGAGTCGGTCGAGGCGTGGGACTGTTGGCGTTAGTTCGAGGATTTCGTGGGCTGTATCCTGGATTAGAAGGTTCTGCTGCTGCTGCTGCGGCTCCGGCGAGTCCAAGACGGTGGTAGACGAGGTGGTCGGGGTAGGGCGGAGGAAGAGCATGCTATTCGAGATTGTGATTGTTCGGAGGGAGAATGTTTGGGAAGAAGTGCAGATGACTGCATCGTCCCCCGGGGCGCCTTTCATCGTCAATCTGAACAATCATAGGTATGAGCACTCACGCGCAAGAGCGAGGGTCAAAGAGAGGAAAGCAGGGAAGGCCCAGGCAACGTACGTGACTCCCTCTTTGCCATCCTTTTCGGCCGCTTCAATCACTCTAGCCAACTCGGGTGAAATTTCGAGCAACTTGTACGACTGGGATGAACCTGTTTCTGGAGCGACGTGCGGGTCATAGCGTACGATGAATTTTGTTTCTTGTTTGTTTGTGGAAGACATTGTGTGGTGCGTGGTTGACGGGAGAGGGAGGGGGAGGCAGAGATAGGGGAAGGAAGGAAGGTCTGGTTGTGCTTGAATTAAACCAAGACACTCGGGACAAGGTGGAGGTTTCTTTGGACGCGTTTCACTTATTACGGCGGCCGGCCGGCGGAAATGGCGGATGCAATAAAGGGGAGGTTCGATGACCAACACTCTTTCTTAGGGAGCTTTCCACTATTCCATACTCTTCTTTTCTCCTTTCCACTGCCCGCCAGCCAGCCAGCCACATGTCGAATACAAACCCACAAACAAGCGATCCGCGGAAACTCTGTATTCCTTGGCAGACATGGAAAAATCTCGTCAAGGAGCATGGCGGTCGTTCGACACCGTCCTCACCACAGCAACAGACAAATAAAACGGCTAGTACCTCTTTCCCCGGTTTCAATATCCCCGTTTCAGTAAACCCGCCATCTCCATCAACAACAAGCAAGAAACAACCATCGTCGTCGGCAAACAAGCCATCCCTCCCACCAGGCATAGTACTCGATGAAAACGGAAAACCATGTAAAATCTGCAACTCGTGGCAGACGTGGGCCAAGATTGCGAAAAAGCAAGACTCGGGGAAGACGGCGGGCGCAAAGAGCGGAGCAGCGGGTATGGCAACGGGAATGTTTGGCGCTGCTCTAGGCACAGGCGCTTCCACCACCACCACCACCACCCCCGCCAAACCAGTCGAGACCGAGGAAACCTCATCGGAACCTGAACGACCACCCGACTGTCCACCCGACGTCGCCGAACTAGGTCGCGCAACATGGACATTCCTCCACACAACCGCAGCATACTACCCTGCGACCGCCACACCCGCCCAACAAACCTCTATGCGCGCCTTTATTGCCGCTCTCGGCGACTTTTACCCTTGTTCCTGGTGCGCAACGGATTTCCGGGAAAAGATGAGGCAGGCTGGCGGGGTGAGGGATGTCGATGTTTCTGGGAGGGATGGGCTCGAGAAGTGGTTCTGTGATCGGCATAATGAGGTGAATAGGAAATTGGGCAAGCAGGTGTTTGATTGTCGCAAGGTTGGGGAGAGGTGGAGGGATGGACCGGACGATGGGAGGTGTGATTGATTGATTGATTGAGAGAGGACTCAGAGATCGGTTGTATGCATTTCTCATTTCACCTATTGCATCACTCATTGCATCGTTCCGGTCCGTACTCGTCCTGTGTGGCTTTCAGATGTACAATCAAACATCCGCCGCTGCCCCCCGCGCGTGCGCCAAATTCCGTCTATTGGACTTTTTATCAACCAGTGACGGTAGGCACTTTGCAAACAGACCCGGGCTCAACGAGAACAAGACCACGGGGGGGGGAAGGGCCATGGGTGATGGATGTATACGATACCCGGCAGACTACACCCAGTCCCGTGTTCCAGCCATTGAGGTCGGTATCTGTGTTTTGAAAGGCATGTGTGATGACGGTCTTGTAGCGTGGTTACCGTGCTTCAGCTGAGCGATCAGCACCTATAAATGCGTACCAATCCCGGAATAGAGGACCCGTTTTCTCCTCATTTCTTCTTCCTGTTTGCGCTTCCCTTGCCCCTCCCTCGTGCCATACCTCGATCCAGAGCTAGCCGTCAACAAATGTCCATTTGTTGGCGGGCGGTAACATCATCAACAATCCCGTATTTGCGCAAGGGTTGCCTTTGTTCGCGGCCAAGGCGGGGGGCAAGGATTGTCTGTCGTCGTCGTCGTCGTCGTCGTCGTCGGACCCCGGTTGTGCTAATCCCTCTAGGTGTTTCCCGCCATTCCCTAGAGTCAGACCTGGTAGGGGACCACCCATCCCAAGTCGGGGATATCGGCCAAGGTGCGGTAAGGAACCGAAACGGCCTTGCGCCCCGCCATGAGATTGTACCACCACCAGCCAGCCAGCCAGCCAGCCAGTCCTATCTACCGGTGATTACAATGCGACGATGCAGGAGAGGGACCCTTCCTTTACCTGCCCCACGTACGGATTTAGGAGCTTTGGTTCGGGCATCGGCTGTGAGCGTTTTTTTTTTGTAGAGTAGATCTTCTCGTGATAGTGATGACGATAGCAGTGGATGGCGACCGAATCGACTCGACGCGAGGGGTGGGGGTGGGAGTGGTATCGTTTTTTTTGATGGCCCAGCGAGCGTCTTTGACGACATGGTCTTTGGACGACGGTGGTGTTGTTTATCCTGAATATGGAATGGCGTGGTGAGGTGAGGTACTCGGCGCTTGAACTCATGGGGGAATGACCCGGCGTTTCTTGATACCCAGGCTTGTCATTGATATACCATCCCTAGTCTTCTGTTGCGATACCAACAAGGTGACACTGATTGATGGTGCTCACTTTACGCGATATGTAAGAGATTCATGTTCGGCGACTAGAATTGTAGCCAAAAACTTTGTACTGCACAATCTCGAAAAGTTTGTGATCTCTTGAATGGATTGTTCGTAGGGTTGCCGCAATAACAAAAGGCTCGACTGGATATCGGACACGTGTATTGTAGCTGCAGGGTCTGTAAGACGTACCAGGTACCTAGACGTACGCTCCGTTGATGCACGAGGCGGATGTAGCACGTGTGTTGAAACCATCAAAGCTCCCGAGTAAGGTCGCCGTCCCGAGAGCACGGTTCGGGCTCTCACGTTTTCTTTCTTGTTCGTTGGTCTGCGCTCGAGACGTTTCGCCACCGAACGTCCCTTCCCATTTCATCTGTTTTTGTTGTGCAGTCGCCGCTGTCGCCGCAGAATATGACGAGCCGACGTCCGATGACCACACCAAGACTGTCGGCCGAGGTCCAGTCCACGGTCCTGAGCGATATGATGGTGACAGGCACACGGACATAAAGAAACGCTGAGGGGGCGTAAAGTCGTTGCTAACATCGGAATACACCATGATGTAGCATACCCTGACAAGTATCCTCGGGTATCGTCGTCGTCTCGCAAGCGACTGTATCTCAGCAATACCTCTTACCAAAATCCAGAAGCTCGTCTTCGGTCATTGAATAACTGGATAGCAGAGTCGATGGCAAATCTTTCAATGGAGTTCTTTCCGCAAAGACAGGAAATATTTCACACCCACTTTTTCGCAGTTCACATAGGGACAGCAATCAGCGACCAACCCTCGTTCTTTGTCTCTGCAACTCGACGCCTGGACCGTTCACGGTTATGCAACGCGCAAGACTTTGTTTACAGTGTCAGGTAGCGGAACCTTGAAGGTTACAAGTGACGATGCATATCGTCATGTCATAAATAACTAAGTACATTATTTGCATCGTAAGACAAGTTCGTAAGGGAGAGCAGATGAAGAGTGTCCATTTTGGGTTGGGGGGGGGCGCCCACGTAATCTGGTAAAGATAGCAAAGATCAGTTCCATGTACACGAATCAGTGCAAACCCAGATAAACAGACACACCTATACGTTGTCAAAATCAGAGAGCACATGCGCAATGAGCATGTTGATCGTTTCCTTCCTTGATCCTAGATCAGTGTTAAACCTGCGCTCGAGCTCCCGACGGACACCCTTCTTGGTCAACTGATCCAAATCCGCAGCTCGACAAATATCTCGGATCTCTTGCTCTAGATCCTGATCAGATATGGCTGATGCTCCTAGTGTGATAGGTTGCGCGGGCGCATAATCAGGGAGTAACGGCGCAGAAGAGTCTTGGTGGTGCAGCGAAGGCGGAACGGTGAATCGCTGTTGACTCTCCGATTTCACCATTGCCGGAACGCCTGTCAGCGGATCACCAGGCATCTGGGTATACGCTCCGTAAGATGATCCTCGATCATACACACCCACGACGGGCAGATGCGCCGACTGGCGTGCAGAACCTGGACCACTAGCGCCGTGCAAGCTCGCCTCGTCACCGCGATACGATGCGAAACGGTTCTGACCGAAGCCGGAAGACGGGCGGGAGCCCATATGCTGAGACCCACCATAGCCTCGTTCGTAGTCGTGGAACGATGGTACTTGGGAGCCCTCGTATTGTTGCTTTTCCTGGGCATAACTGTTGAGCGAGTGATTGTCGGCGTCATTGTCCCAGAGTTCGTTTCTGATGGATGGTAAGGCCGGGTCAGAATGGTCGAATAGGTGGCATTTCGAGAAAGCAACTTACTCGTAGTCCCGCCATGTCTTTTCTGGAATGGATTTTGGATCGAATTTGCCTTCGTCCTGTTGACAAGCGTTTCAGCTTTCAGGCGATCGATTGACACGCCAGGGACGAAACGAAAACTTACATGAACCAAGATTACCTTGCCCTTTTGACCAGCGAGAACACGAGTAGCTCCCCAACTGAAACGAGGTATAGGGTCAATGACACCAGACGACAGTCAAATAACTGCATGACTGACCTGAAATCATCCATCTGCCAGAAAGAGTAGAGAGGCAGGAAGAACGAGAACAAGGGAATGGCCAAAATGTAGACTGAAGTAGGTCATAGCTTAGTTTGTGCAGCGGGTGTGTTTTCGGTAAAGCGACTTACAAACCATCCAAGCAATCATATCCCATCGAAGCCGGAAGATGAAAATCAAAGCCTGCAGGCCATAAATGGCGGCAAGCAAGACGATACTGAGCACAGGAATCGTTTTGCCTTCTCCGATTACCAAGTAGAGGAGATACACGATCTGTTGACCCGAATCAGTCTTCAATCGCGGTACAGATTAAACGAGAGACACTTACATATGCAACAGTCACAGGAGCGATGATGGTGCTGAGCAGATCGACAAAGACGACGGCACGCATCGAGAAACAACAGAAACCGCACAATCCTTCAATACCAGTCAATTCTACCAAGTTGTGGATAGTCGAATTGATCCATCGTCGACCTAAAGACACGCTATGTCAAATCATTTGGCTCCAGACGCGCTGGCGAGCCGACTTACGTTGAGATAGCAGAACCTTGTAATCATCTGGAGCCACGGTATATGCATGAGCGTCACGAACAAACTTTGTCTTGTAGGTGGGGAAATGCTTCAGGATCAAAGTCGTCAAATATCGATCTTCACCCAGAAGGAGCAAGTTTTTCAAATGCAGGGTGTCAACTCGGTTTTCGGAGTAATCATGGATGATCTGGTTGGAGATGAACAGAGGTTTGTGGGTGTCCGGGGTGCGGAGCCGATAGATCGAGAAACAACCAGGTAAACATGTGATAGAGTTGAAGAGCGATTCGAAGGATTTGGCGAGATGATGTGAAATAAAGTACTCGTAGACCTAGATTGATGATATGTTAATGCACGTTAGAAGTAGATCGCCTCCCTCGCTACTCACTTGCATCATCGTGATGATAGTCTTCTTGGGATTGGCCAATTCGGTTTCACCACAAGCTGCAATAATTTTCTTGTCATGTACCATACTGGGAGAGAACAGGTCAGCGGCCATATCCCTTTCCCCTGTGCTCGATTACTTACGCAGATACCAATCGATTCAGGGCATATTCCTCTACAGTGGTATCCGCATCGACGGTGAAGATGTACTCATAGAAAGTCGGATTCACGCCAATGACGTTCTTGATCTGATGGTACATCTCCAGTTCCAAGGGATTCATCGGAGCGTCAAAGTGCACCTAACGAAATGGAGAACAATCAATCGCCAGTGTCATGATCCTAAGCAGAGAAGGACATACCTTGTTCAAGAAGTGCATGATCACCATCTGCGAATCTCGCTTCCCACGATTTCCGGGTTTTTGCTTTTCAGTCGGCTTTCCACTCTTCACGACGACCAGATATGGTACGACATGTCCTGCACATTCATATAAACCGGAATAGACTTTACCCATGTTGTGCTGCTTGGCGCCGTCCCCGAGCGATAAGAAACTCAATTTCTCTGTATCATCATTGGGATTGCCCAAAATGTCGAGCACGATATCGGGTGTCGGTTTGCCGTTCCCTGCACCAGTGACATTGCCGTCACAAATCACCAAGATGAGCTTCCGTTTGTCATCGTATTTCAGTCGCGCAAGCGAATCTATCGTTCGTCGCAGCGAGTCCTCGCCTTCCGAGTAACAAGGGACTTGGCAGATGACAAATTTGTCATGGTCCTCAGGAGCTCGAGTAGACCCGAAATGAATAGCCGCAATGAATTTGAACCCGATGATGGAGACCATGATGATTGAAAGCACTAGCAAAATGTAGGTTGCGAACAGACATTGTGGCGAGTTTCGGTTGTCAACTTTACCGACGACGAACAAATTCCGTAAACAGGTTCGTTGACGACTGACAACGTCTTGGCCAAGCGAGCCAGCCAGATTGTCGAAAAGTTGAGTAATGTCCTTTCCAGCATTTTGCTGAAACAGGGACACAATAGGGTCTGCCATGTACTTCCGCGAAGTATCGGATGGTGCTGCATAGCCATCGGGAACTTTGAAGCCACCACCGCCTTGGGAAATGTAGGTCGTCATGTCGTAGACGAGGTTGTCGTAGATTGCGACCGCTTTGCCGGCCTTGGCCATGCTCTTGATTTCTTTCGCGGTATAACCCATGAAACCGACTCGATGATTGTATCGAAGATAAACCTGGCAAAGGGAGAAATTGTGAATTCCGACTTTGATATCAAAAGGGGGCTAATCATACCATCTGCTCATAATACCAATCTGGTCGAGAGTCATTGGAATACGCTCGGAAGTCATGGTACTTCGCGTTGACGTCTGAAGTATTGGTCGCACTATCTGCAACCCAAGGGCTGACGGACCCATCTATGCCGTCGCAAAGAGCGCTCACCTAAGCATACCCGAGAGAGAATGAGTATCGAGTACGGCAGGTAATGGCGCGGATTTGCTTACTTGAACGGGGAACAGAGACGTAGCGTCGATACCAGAATACTTCATGATACTCTTGGTTGGGACGACCGGAACAACGCTCAGGTGCGTGGAGGCAAACGTCGTCAGGTCGAACACCTATGAAAAGTCGGGTGACATGAGTAAGCGCTCGATGTTTTAAGCTAAACAGGACTTACCTCGCCGCGGATGGAAACGTAGGCATTGTTTGGATCATCGTCGTAGTTGTGCGCAGCCAATTCTCCAGTACTGTAGACGTGCTCGGTCGGGCAGATCAAATTACCCAAGATCGCAATGACAAAGACAGCGCATCCGCAAATGAACCAGATGATCATGTTGATTGCGAGCTTTTCCTTCCATGCCTGCCGAATATCATCTCGCCGGAACTTGGGGATTCGTTTCAGCAGCCTATGCGGCAAGAAAAACGTCAACATGGCCACGAGGATGACCCATCGTTTTCGCGATGCCGATATTCTGTATTCTTCAGCGATTTCACCGTCCAAGGGCTCCTTGTCTGGATCCTTTTCGTTAATGAGCGCCTTTGTGTCTACATTGTCAAACATGTTCCTCGAGGGCGCATATGCTTCTGTTCCTGCATATGACATCGTATCACCGTATCGGCTGGTGTATCTTTCGTCATAGTCGAGGGTCCTGTTGTCCGCGAAGCCGTCATCTGCCTCTTTTGGTAGTTCCTCATATTCCCGCGCTTGTGATACCATCGGAAGATTGGCATGTGATCCGTTGTCGCCGAATGGACCTTGATAATTCATTATAAGTGCCGATTGACGATAGGGCGAGAATGGGTCCTCTTTGGTATCTTCTCCCCCAAGGCGGCCTGATTCCTTTCCTGCTTGGGTACTGCCTTCATAGATACGCAGACGATCCTCCAGACTATGGAAGGCTCTATGTGATAAGAAGACCTAGATGAAAGCAATGAATGAGTAATCTGCAGCAAACTATTGAAACAACGCGATTAGATGCGCACCTTGTGGTTGCCAACGGCGAGATCCCGCTCTTGCCAATGTTTCGCTTGAGCTAGTGAGCGGATGGCATCAACAGATGACGAGACGCCTCCATGAGGAATACCATAGGCATTCAATTCGTCGGCATACCGCTCACAAGCTTCTCCATGCGTAAGTGACACTTCGAAGCTGGTGGCAAGTTTACGGCCTATTTCTGTAAAGCCCAAGCTTTTCACAGACGCTCGGAGACCTCGCGTCTCCACTTGATTGGGAAGGTGAGCGTCATTTGGGTTCAGACAGAAAATGAACCACGGTTGACAGTCGGCCAATGCGCCGTAGAGCAAATCCATCGCTCCACGGAATTCTCCCAGAACGCAGCGGACACCTCGGACTGGCGCCTGGTCATTACCTCCTCCGACTGCGGTCGAATCCTCTCGGTCATCCGCATCCTCCCTTTCCTCACCAACGCTTGCCAGCTTTGCAGCCCGACCACCCTTTCGCCTAGTAGAAGGCGCACGTCGCGGCTTGACGGGCTGTTGCGCTGCCACAATGGTATCATTGTCTTGAGGATGGTGCTCCGTCGACACGGCTTTACTCTCAAACAGTTGCTGAATAAACTCGTTCGTCGATCCGCCGCCTTCAAGTGTCGCCGTTGGCACACGTTTGGCGTTGCTTTCGACGCCGGGAGATCTCCGCAAAAGCTGAACGAAATCGGGATTGAGAACATTCGCGTCCTTTTCGAGGAACGCTTCGGAAGAGTAGGTCACGGGGCCATTATAGTGACTAATGGTAAATGTAGCGTAGCCAGATCGATCCATCCCGCTCAGCTTGAAATGGCTATGGTTTTCGTGTTCCTTTTGGAACACCTTCATCATGTCGTGCTCGGAATTCTTCGGCTTGCGCGCGAGATTGTCGGTCGTGCTGATAATGCCATCAAGAAGTTCCAGACAGTCTCGATTATCGAAGAATGCCATCGGCGGAGAAAGCCCGGTCAGGCCTTCCTCGTTCATCTCTTGTTGTCGGCTGAGCATGATTCGATCATAGATGAATCCCTGCAGTCGTTCGTTGGCATAATTCACACAGAGTTGGTCGAGCGAATTAGGTCGAGAAGAGATACCGGAAAGGTTCTGGAACCCGGGGAAATCGAGCAAACCGATCAAGCTGGCAAAGTCGTCTCGACACAATTTCTGGTTGATGTGTTCAACAAGCCATGAGAACAGCAGCGAGTAGAGAGTGTGCGCGAGTTCGTCCCGATTGGCGCTAGCGGCTTCGACGTCCAAAAAGATGGTACATAGCTCCTTGTGGATCAATTTGCTCTTGTACGAGAGAACGCCTTCCAGTGCGGTGGTGGTGACACCTAGGAATTCAGACACGGTTTCAAGGACATCCGTGTTCCTCACAATCGCAGCTTCCTCGTTCTTCCCCTTATTCTCCTCAAAGTCGATGTTTCCAAGATGCAAAATCGCGGCTGCCAATTGGCAGACTTGTGCAACCCATCGTTTTGACATACCAACCGCCTTGAACGCTTCTTTGAGTTGATCGAACCGGGCCGCATCTTCCTCCGTATGCGCATGTCTGCCCGAATCGAAATTGTGGCCGAATCGGTTTCCAAGATACCGATACGCGCTAGAGTCTCCTAGCATCAGATGGGCACGTTCTTCTTGCGTTGCTCCTGCTGTCATGTAGTAAAAGATGTGAAAGCTTCGTTCTCCCGTTGGTGGCGAGGTAGCTCGAGCTTTCTCGAGGTAATAAGTCAAGGTTTTACAACCGACGAGTTTGCCGGAAGAGCTGAACTGCAACTCTGTGTATTTTCCGAATCGAGACGCATTCTCCGTTTGATGGGTTCGCGCATTGCCGAATGTTTCGAGAATGAACTGGCGGAGTCACGCAAATCATTAGTGCCTAGCGATCCGAGGTCTTTGTTAGAAATGCCCACCTCTCCATTGGCAACCTGAGCAGCCATCTTCATCGGTCTTTTACCCATGCCTACGGCGCTGAGCTGGCTGATTGCCTTGATGCTCAATCGCCTAGCCTCGGATTTGCCTGACCCTGTCTCACCGCTGGAAGGTAGAAGCGGAAGCGTCGTCAGTGCGGAACAACACTTAACGGACGATAAAAGAAAACTTACTTGATCATAATAGCCTGATCGGTTCCGGTCCTCTTCATGTGGTAATATGCGTCCATCGCCAATTTGAAAATATGAGGGGGAGTCGAATCCCCGCCTTTAGCCCAACCGCCATCTTCTCCCTCTCGACCACTCAACGACTCTTCGTCAATCGACCAATATGCATTGGCGTACTCGACCAGAGACGTGTCGCTGTTGGCCTCGAAATGCTTGTGTGGGTTGAGGGAGATCAATGCCGCAGCAGACATTGATGTGTACGGCTTGTCATTGAGATATCGTTCTCGGAGACACGCAAGAATGGTGTCGTCCGCGATGGACGGTAGTTGTCTGGATTGCGAGAGATTGTAAGTTTAAGACAAGCGTAGATAGAAGATTGAGCGCCTACGTGATATCATCCGTGACCTCGAATCTCGAGGGATTTCTCTGAGCCATGATGGTGCTTCCTTTATGCGCCACTGCACAGCTTCAACACCGCTGTTTTAGTACCCGATGAACAGACTAGTAGCGATTTATACTATGCGCGGGTCTATCAACGAACGATATGGGATCAGAATGGTCCAGCCAAGGGCCGCTGATTGGAAGAAACGGAAGGAAGCTCACCAGAATTCCGCCACTCGACCACAAGACAACCAAATGGAAAACCGGGAATTTGATAACGGATGCCGACCTTTACTCGAACCGTTGTCTACGTTCTGGTCTATACTATCGTGATTCCTGGAATCTGAACTGGTCGACAACACCTTGAGTTGAATTCTAAACCCAAAGAGAAGTGACGAGAAAGTAGATTCTACCTACATAGCCCGGTCAATCGAGTTGTTTCACTTGACATGATGAAGAACTCAAGACGTGACTTAGCGCCCAAAGCTTCGCGTCGTTCGGGCCCCGTTTTCATGTTGAAACGCTTTCTACGTAAAATGGTCATCCACCTATATCAACCAGATGTGATCAGGGCCTCATCGGAGGAAGAGTCGTAGACCTGCCATGTTTCCACGACCGCAGAAGAATGGAATACAAGTAGAATACAAGCCGCCGGGGTCACAGTATTTCTGCTTCATTTTGGAATAGTCAAGACCTAGCTCCTAGCTCGAAGAAATGCTGTTCATACTCCCTTCCGCGCGCGCTGCACCTTGGCTTCACGCGGACGGATCTCACGTCAGCAATTCAGCAATGCATAATAGATGTAGCATTCATCGCACACACATATCCACCCAAGGCATGTGTCGAGAATGTATCTTTTTCAAAGTCATATCATGTCATTTCATTACCGTGCGACAATGCAGTACAGCCAGACGAACCAGCGTCTGTTGTCGGGAGGGCGGAGAGAGGATCGTAAAAGTAGGTTGGAAAGGGAACAGAAGGGATAGAAAAGACAGGACCCAAACAGGAGCTCACAATCCAGCTCCTACTACGGTATACAAGATAAAAGGCTGCAACGGAGAAACCCAAGAATTGTCCGATGGCTAAGATGTAACCTAGTTGTACTTGGAGATGGCATTCAGGTATGCCTGGCCAGATTCGCTGGAAAAGAAAGCACACATATGTTAGCAAGGTGCGCACGTCGAGCGATCTTTCTAAACCTGCGTACCTCAAAGTTGAACCAGAGGAAACCAACTTCCAAGTACCGCCCAAACCGTCGCCGGAAGAGAAGGCATAACCGATAACACGCGGGTCGTTTTCGAGAATTTCAACGATCATCTCGATAAAGTTGTTGATCTCGGCTTGGTCTTCCGAAGGAACGAATCCGTTGACGTCGTTGACGCAAGCGAATTCCGTAACGATCATTGGCAGCCCGTAGCTAGCGTAGTGATCCAAATCGGCCATGATGCCTTCTCTAGAGTTCTTGTTGATATGGACGTTGGTGACCGTGGGCTTGACGTGCACAGCTTCCATGAAGGGTTCGAGCCATCCAGACTCGGCGGCTTGTTCTAAGAGGACAGGAAAAGGGGGGTAAGCAAAGACTGGTCGAGAAACTATGATAAAGTCACTTACTGCACATGGAGGGACCGATCAGGATGGAACCCTTGGCGGCCCAAGGTCCGACGAGTTCGTTCCACAGGTTGATACCAGTCTGAACGTCAAAGCCAGCTGAACCCGAGCCTGCAGGGCAATCAGGTTCCTCGTATCCAATGATGTATGCCGGAGTGGACGACAAGGACTTGAAAGCCGCCAACCGAGATTGATCGGTACCACCGGCTGAGCCAGCACCCCAGAGCATGTTCATACCAGTAACACCGGGCGCACTGTGACCCAGCGATTCGGCTTCCCAGTTGTACCACCATCCAATGCGGCCCTGAAAGTGGTCAAAGGAGTCACCTGCAGAGATACCGGCCTTTTTGCCGTTGGGGATCAAGTGCGCGTAATCGCCAGTGTAACCGGAACCGGAACCGGAGGAGGTAGACGTCTGCGCGGCAGCCGCTGAAGTAGAAGTCGAGGAAGCCTTGATGCTGGTCCAAGTGTTAGCTTCAGAGCTCGGAGAGCTTGCTTGTGCCGACGACGAGGCCTGTGCGATGGCGGAAGAGGTAACGACATCCCACGAGTTTCCGACCGAAGCCGATGAAGCGGCACTGGAAGAACCGTCGGTGTTGGTAGGGAGGACGCTGGACCAGGCACTGGAGGCGCCAGACGAGTAGGCTGCCGTTCCAGTGGCGATTGAAGCGCTCGCAGAAGAGCTGTATGCGACGGATGAGGACGCCAATGTCGAGGTCGAGTTGTGCGACGAGCCTCGGATCCTACAGACTTTACCATCACCTCGCTTCCTGATCTTGTAAGGGGAAGCCTTCTTCTGGATAACCTTGTCCATCTTTTTCGCCAAAACGGCGTTTCGAGGCGGGTCCAAGGACGATCGCTCGAAGTTGATATGCTTGGTAGCCATTCGGGCATGGTGTCGACGCATGTCCTTGGAGCCACTGATACCGTTGGTATGGGTGGCAGAGGCAAACGGCAGGTCGGCCACGAATGGCAAAGCCAAAGCCAAAGCAGAAAGGGTGGAAAGGGTGAACTTGACCATTGTTGCTTTCTTGTTGTTTTTATGCGTAGATTCGAACGAGTGTTGCTGATAAGAGCGTTGTAGGACTCGGAATAACGTCTGGATATGGGTATCGCACGAGAACGCTGATGTTATATAGAGCAAAGTGCGATTGGATGGCGATGCAAGAAAGGATTATTGAATGCGGTGCAAAAAGAGCCGAGAGAAGAGATCATTGTGAGCATACGCTTCCCAGTAGAATTACCAGCGATCCCAAGCACAGAAAGAGGACTCACGAAGACTAGGGATTCAAGATCAACTTGGAATCAACAGCAGAAGGCTCAAAAAAGAGAGTGGTTTTACGGAGAGTAGTCGCTGTTTTTGTTGCTGGATTGTATCTTTTTGGTCAATATCGATGATAGTCCCAGATATGGGCGAACGATAGGACAGATTGTATTTGGTAGATGTTGAACGAGCGTCGGGTGGTGAATCACAAACAGAGAAGAGTAATCAGCAACGGGATCGTTCTCTGTAACGTGTCGACGCCTTTGAGTTTCTCCTTCCTTTCCAAGATCCAGCAATGGTATGATAAATGATTCTTGATCGCCTCGTGAGAAGGCAAAGAATCACACACGTAGCAAGCTATTACGCTGTGCTCGCTGGAAAGGGATTTGCCAGCGGATTGGCTGAACAATGCAGAGAATGCAGAGAACAAGGTCTTTACAACTCACCTTGGATTCGCACAGCGACCAATACGGAACTAGTCAATTAATCAAAAGTACTTGAGAGCAGAAAAGCCAGCTGAAACGCTGTCTGTTGCTAAACAAAGGATTGTCGGTATCGAGGAAGTTGGTCGAAAGGTTGTGTAAAGGGCCAAAAGAGGGGTCGAGGGCGGTAGGTAGACTTGAAGGGATGTTGGGTTATTGTCGATGTCGATGATTCAAAACACTGCCAGAGTGGTAATGATGATTGTAACAGCTATTGTAACAGGATAAGGAATGGCGAGCTGAATGGAGGTTGTTCCGTCCAAGCTTGTCTTTTATCTTGAATTGTTGTTGTCTCTGCTTTCCGCGTGGCCTGCTGTCTCAGTACGAAAATCGATTGTCCACCGACTTTCTACTGCGACGCACCCAGCTCGTCCATTGTGCCAAGTAACGCGTGTTAGTAGCGCGTCCTATCGCGTTTGAAAAAGCCTCGAATTCGGGCCCAAAGTTCATAGAGCGGGATGAGAGGAAGAAGGGAAGAGTAGCTGGAAGAGCTCAACAGCCCCCCTTTTATTTCTCCCTCGGAGGCAGAAGATGTCACACGTTTCAGGTTGACCCTGTTTCGTAAAATCACATCAAACAACCGCGACAGTTATCCGGCGCTGCTTACAACGGAGTAGCTAACGGACTGGTCGATCATCGCAGCTATCATCGCTCACGAGCTCGCTCACGGTAGCTCTCACAGTTCCCAGTTTATGGTTGTTTGGTGGGTAGTGTAGCAAGTACCTTTTCAACAGCTTTTCAACTCTGACCATCTTACACTAGCACACTTGGCACTTCATGGCACCGGAAAGCTGCCGATAGTTCACCAGCGGCTGGAAGTCGTCGTGATCGAAGGAAGAAAACGAGTGACAAGATCATCACCACGGCAAGCTACCAGTCTGCCACCACGACAGCTACCACGACCACGACTTCGGCTGGAAAGCCTTTGTACGAATTCTGGAATATTAGAGCTCGGAGGAACTGAGCCGGCCACTGGCTGATATAATCGTTGGATGAGCTGTTGAATAATAGCAGGTCCGATAGCTGGTCTGACGCCCAATGCTTGACAGCTGCTCTGACCCGACAGCGATCGATGAGCGTATCCTGCGTATCCAAGGAATTCGATTATTATATTCAATATTCACAAGCTGTTCTCTCAAACGAACTGCGACCACATAGCTACAAGCTGTCTTACGTAATTCGATCACGCAAGACCCAGCATGAATAGTGTAATAGTGTATCCAGCCACTTCCCCAACGCAATATGAGTGATATGTTACTATGTACTTGGGCGATATCAAAGCAAGCAGTCAAAGAGTCCCTCTCAAACCAACGCACTCCCAATCTCAGCACATTGACACCAGCTTCATTGATCCATCGTTCCTTTCTCTTATTACATCCTTGACCCTGGAACCCTTTTGACAAGTGGAGGCACGTCGACGTGTGAATTGGTCAAAACAGCCAGTAAGGGTGAGACGCAAACGCAACACAGGATGTCAAACAAGTGCTCAACCGCTCATCTTACTCCATCTAGAACCTCGTAATACCGACATCTCTCCTCGGCACTTAAAGTCAGCCCGGTCGACTCGAACATCATGTCTTCCCGTTATCTCCTTGGACGATACTTGGATCCCATGCTAGGAGTGTTCACAGGTCAGTTGCGAATCCCCCTTTACTAGTCGCTTACACCCAGAGCTCACCGTTCTCATCCCTTTCAGGTATCCTCGCCTACCATCTCCACGAATCCAACCCTCGTTCCCGCCCTGAACCTGGACATCACCTTCGAGAACTCGTCGCCTGGCAATGGAAACAAAGCACGGAGAGCAGAAGATCACGAGAGGAGAGATACGGAGCGTTTTCGGAGCAGGATGAGGCAGAGATTGAGAGATTACGGAGGGAGCTGACGGGTAGCACGGTGTCGGAAAAGCAATGAGGCGGCTTCGCGCATCAAACTTCTACATGGATCTCGTCACCCTTACAATCCACCCCAGGAATCGAAGCGACTTGCCGCCATTGGTGCACCATTAGCTTGTTGCGTCTCCTCCGATCTACGAATCAGAGAGACCGCACAAAGTCACTTTGAATCCGCGCCGTATTCATTCTGACTTCACCAAGCTATGTGGGTTATCATTCCAGTATCATATATACCCAGGGACGGACGAGTACGCCATGGTCATCTCACCAGTATCACCGGCAGCCCTCTCACACTCATCGATACTTCACCTGGCTCGACCTTGTATTTTTACCTCGATTAGATCGTTGTCTGTTATGTATTGGTAGATTTTTTGTATTTTCGGACACAACGTATGGACATCCTGTATTGAAATTCCTTACAAGATACTGGTGACGTTTGACCTGGCCTGACGGCAATGCGAGTTTGCTGCTAAGATTCATACAACGGGAAGGTTTTCAGTTTGATGACAGTGTTGTTGTTGATAGTGTCCGTGTTGTGGCGCTTGATGGTATTGATGACCTCATCACAAAAGGACGAGTATTGCCGGCGCAAGTCGATTCGGCTGGAAGGTAATGACTAGAAACGTGATGCTTGGTCAACGGAAAAGATCTATACGCGCAACATGCCCTTCTTACTTGATAATCATGCTGCATTGTACCAAGTAGGACGTTTACCAATCGATAAATAAAGCTCTTGTTCGAAGCGGAAGTGCGACCCGACCTCATCGCATGAGAGACATTGACAGACATGACTGAAGAACGACTTGTGAGCCCGTGATATCGACTGGGCAAAAAGGACACACTTACTACCGAGCAAATCTCGACGCTCCGCCATAAACTCCTCCGCCGACCAATCCCGCTTTGGAAAATTGCCAAGCAAATACCAGTCGCGACTGACTGGAATACGCAACAAGGTCGAAGCATATTCATGTTCTACCGTGACCTGTCTTGTAACCAATCCTTGCGCAAACAAGAGTACGAAATCTTCGCAATGTGCCTGGATTGCCATCCGTCAGTTTGCAGGCTCTACAATTCAGTCAGAAGCGGAACATACCATGAAAGCTCCGGGATCCATCTCGAGTACATTTAGACAGAAACTCATACCGACTTGGCGCTTGGCTCCTTCATCCGCCAAACGCTCATAAGACTCTTTACCATATCCCATGAAGAATGACCAATCCTTTGGTACGAAAAGCGATAATGTCAGCCAAGCAACTATGCAAGAAAGCATGAAATACACATTCACTAACCCGCAGATGATGGTCAACGACAAGAACACTCGCACAATCAGCCCAGCATTTTGAAAGTTTCGATATCCACGTTTGCCTATCAGCGATATCGACAGTATCTGGCTCGGGACTCTCGTTGGAAGAAAATGTATTCGAAAGAAGTTCGTAGATGCCTGGAGAAATATGGTTGGCGATAGTCTAAAGAGCGAGGTCGAGCGGTACTGTCAGCAAAGATAGACATCAGAGAAGGCATAACGACGTACCTCGGCCAGAGCTTTCTCATTTTCTACAACGATATCGACAACGCCAGTGCCTTCTCCTAGCATCATTAAATCCTCCCTGGTGAAATCAATGCCAAAGGAATCGAATTCGCTTTGCTGACTCTCATCATCCCTCAGCTTCTGCTCTCGTGCGCTACGAATATGAGCAGGAAGAGCGGCGTTCCGGCTATCAAGAAAGGCCTGAATAGTCTCAATGACCTCGATTCCAGCTCGACGATCAGTGATAAGGTCGGTAGAGATTAAACGGCTCGTCCAACCTGAACGAGAAAAGGATGGAAATGTCAAAATTGGGAAGGCATAAAGCAACCTAGTCAAGTGCTTACAATTGTGCAACAGGCAAGGGTCTGGATATGAAGGCTTTCTCTGAAGATCCTTGTCAAAACAATGACGTTCGATCATCTGCCGATAGCAACTGACGAGGAGAATGAGAAGACGTTCTTGCTCCCTAATTTTGTCGCCGTGATGGGCCGCGAATGACTTCTTTTTCGCATGCACGATTTCGAAGATGTCGGCGAGACGTTCGACAACTGGTTGAACCGAGCTATTGTGATGACGGGCAGCGACTCCAACGTATATCAAGCCACGAAGGCAGATCCGCTGGACTTCCAGGTCTCCACAGTCGAAACTAACCCATTTTGCCGATGCCTTGAGCAGATATTTGAGCAGGGACGGAACAAACAGGACAGCAACTACCAGAGCGCTGTACCGATTTACGAGTGCTCCGAGCTGTCTGCCGTTGAATATGCCATTGGACCCGGGAACGACTGGGCTGAAAGGAAAGATGGCAAGCATCAACCTCTGGACGTCTTTGACCGCCTGGTCAGCTTCTGTCATGTTACGAGCACTCGCGATGAGATCAGAAGCAGAAACGCAGACGAGCTGCAGGTACAGGTTGTACGTGGATTCTTCAATATCGACCTCGGAGCTTCGCTTCAAATCGTATTCTCGGATGAATGCCGGGAAATCGGAAGAAGATTCGTTGGGCAAATTTCGAAGATGACGGTCCTTGAACAAGAGTCCAAGATCGCGAGTGGCAATAGCGAAACTATCACAATCGCATGTCCAGAGCCATGTACACGTTAAGTGAAGACATCGGATGACCATGATTTTGATGTATTTATCGCGGCTCTTGAGCTGATGTCGCTTTTCGAGCTCTTCGGCTTCAGGATAGGTCGGGAATTTAATCAAAGTCAACGCTTTGCGAACAAGAGACCACTGCGGATGTGCCTGGAGATCTGGCAGGGTGATGCCGTCCGAACCGAACTGATGCAAGGCGGCAAGCCCAAAAGTGATGTACCATATTCGTTCACTCGCCCGGGGTCCAGCTTGATGGTCGACGTACAGCCGTTGGACAACGTTGTCCATTGCTCTTCCGAAACTTGTCCCGGTTAACGATGAAGGATCGAGTCGAGCTGGACAGGAATCCCAGAGGTTTAAAAGACTGATGATAGTGATCCAACATTCGGCGGTAAATCCACTGAGAACGGGCGCGTCCGCAGCGAACGCCATGATTGCCTTCAAGGGCTTCATTGTTCGATCGAAACCAAAGGCAAGTAACCGTTCGATGATATCTTCCGCCGATCGCAGAATTGACGTCTCAAGCGATGCCGAGAAGGCGGATTCGGGCCACTGAAAGTGTATTCGCAAGAGTAGCTTGAAAATCACGACAGCCATTTCCAGCAGATACAGATGCTGAGGATCGTCTGGACACGGCTGTCGAGCGCTTCGCAAAGTGTAAAAGCGGTCCAAAAAGTCTTCGACAAGTCGAACGGTATCGGTCGTGGAAGTATCCATTGCATGACCGAAAATGTAGCGTTCGATAAAGTCGAAGGAGCCTAAGTAATCCTTCGTCAGAGCGCGACCGTTGCATAGTGATACCAGCTGATCGAAGACACCATCCAAAATGGTTGGTAGCAACTGAAGTAGTTCGGCATACGGCATGTCGAGAGTCAAAGTCATCCCAAACGCTGCTACCGTAAATGCAGAGCGGTCGCCGTCTGGCACAACCGCGGCAGTCAAATCGAGAGCAAATTGTTCGAGCTCTCCGCGGCCGATCCAAGTACTCGCATCGAAGGACACCCCACTTGGAAGCGGCTTGACATCAAAGTCAACCTGAAAGTCCTGAAGGTCGGTCCACAAGCTTGCTTTGTTCTTGACCGGACTTCGTGGCAGAGGTACATTATCCTTACGAATCGCAGCAGGGACTTGTTGTGCGTGTATGCGCAAAGGCGCGGGCGACTGCGTCGAGGCTCTGTGTCGTTGTACATGCGGCTGGACTATACGAGCAGCTGGTCGCGGTGGGGTGGGTATACGCGTGTCAATCACGTCCATCTGGTTCCCCAGCGCGGGACCCAACTCGTCATCGGAGATCTCGAAAATCGTTCGATCATCTAGTAGCCGGGCTGCAGTTTTCGACGACCGTTTCCTTTGCCTACCCTGTGGTATATTGATAGATTTCAAGCGTGCTGCAGGACGGTTCGCCGCCGTTTGGGGGAACGGCAACCGGGTTTGTTGCTTTTGCGGAGGTCCTCGATTCCGCGATGGGTTTTGGTTGCTCTTCTGCTGCTTCGGTGCACGGCGTCGAACGATTCCTCGCGCACTTCTTGCAGCCGTGAGTAAACCTTTACGACGAGCCTGAGGCTGTCCATTGTCGCGACGCGGATTTGGCGCTTCCCTCTCACCGTTGAGCAATCGCTCAAATTGCCCTGCGTGGAGAAGACGCACGCTATCTGCTCCATCCGCATCATCGTCATCATCGTCGTCGTCGTCGTCGTCGTCAGCATCAGCATCGGATGAGGTGGTCGAAGACACAGAGAAAGCTCTGTCATTGTTGGTGAATTGACCGGAAATGGTGCCATCGGGCGACAAAGGCGCGAAGAAACGGAAAGCCGGAAGTGGTGGCGAAGAGAGCTGGGGTAGAGGTTGAGGTGGCGAACCGAAATCATCAAAGATACCTAGATCGTCATTTTCGCCCATATCTCCTGTAATGTCGCCAAGTCCATCGACAGCCATCTCCTCTGGATCGGCCAGCACTCGACCCACAACTACACCGCGAGCCCTGACCCGAACTCGGCCCGGTCTGTTTGCTTCTTCATCCCGCGGCCTGGCGTTTGCAACGGCAGCGGTAGGAGCCGCACGCTGGCCGAGTCGTTTGATCATAAAAGCCGGTAACATCCTGTTCAAAGCCCGTGCTTTATGTCGCGCAAGTGGTTCAGTAGCTTTGCTCGATTCATCTGCGTCATTCGACGATTCGGACGAGCTTTCCTCTGATTCCGGATGGGTAGTGGCGGTTCTTGGAAGACGAGATGACGGGCCAGCAGAGGGCGACGGGTTATCCATTTCCAACCAATTATCGATTTCCATTGCACTCTGTGTATCCAGCTGAACGACGGGCATACGTCGGGCCGCTTGACGCTCTGGTTCTCGTTCCCGTTCGGGAGACGGGGAGCTCGAGTCTTCGCGTGGAAGACCACGTAGTAGGTCGGTTACATCGCTTCGTCCGTTGGTCCGTGCGGGTGCGGTGATGGACGTCGGAGCGTGTGTACGTGCTCGTTTTGCATACGTTTTACGTGTCGGTGCGAGTGGGTTTGTTTGAGGGTTCCGCTCCCTTTCCTGCCGACGCTGGTCCTTGAGTTTTGCTCGTTCAACCCGAGCTCTTTCCGCAATGTCCCTTTCCAACTCTTCAGCAAACCGCTTTTCCTCGCGAGCCAGCCGTTTCCGCTTGCGTTCCTCTTGCTCTGCTTGACGGATTCTTCTTTTCACCAATGCCTGTAAATCGCGGTTTGCCGGAGACGGCGTCGACGCTTCAGGGTATCGGTCGGCAAACGTCGCAAAGTCCTGAGATGCGGGGGTGCGGATCGGGGAGGGCGCAATATCGATCATACTCTCTTCCATCTGCTCCGAGGCGTCAAGCTGGTAAACTCCATCTTCGTCTTCTGCATCATTGCTTCCCGGAACGACATCCAGCTCCTGAACCAAACCTCTTCCTCCACCTCTTCGGACGACCGCTTGATAAGCCAATCGTTCTCGTGTGTAGGGCTGGAGCTGAAGTGCAGTTCGCGGACGAAAAGTTCGGGCATTCTGAAAAGCCAACAGATCTGCAGGGATTTCCAGGTTTGGAGGCGGTGGCGTAGAATCACGAGTGAAGTTGACGACGGGAGTGACGTGAGAGGGACTAGGCCGTGGTGCGAGTCGTTGAACAGGTGTATCAGTTGGCGGTGATCGTGTGCGGTCACGGCGAGCTGCAGTCGGAGTGAGTGGTGAGGAGAGTGTGATTGGCGGTGGAGCTTGCGGTGTGATAACCAATGGAGAGGGACGTCTTTCCTGCCTTTCGGATGTTTGAATACTCGACAGTTCATCCCGCTGCTCCGCCACAACGCCCGTTCTGCTCCTCAGTCGAATCGCTTCTGCCCAGTACTGTCCACCCCACTCGGCTGCCCGCTCTAGCTCTCGCTCGTCATCGTCCGACGTTGGCACGACCTCCCGCGGTCCGAGGGCGAGTGGATCGTCATCGGCGTCGTCCATGGTGGATTGAACGGTGATAGAAGACGGATTAGCCGTACAAGGTGAACGAGTTGGATTGACGTGGCCTGAGTGAATGTCTCCCTTCTTCTGCCTACATGATGAATTCGTTCATTTCATCTATTTGTGTCGCGTCGGCGGATCCAGATGCACCGCGTTCAAAGCTCGATTCGATTCATCATCATCGATGATATATCATTCATTTCATTCTGGCAGCATGATGGCTTGCCAAGCAAGTACAATTCACGTTAAACCTTTACTCTATGCTCTATCTATACAATCTCAAACTGATCAACACTCAACACAGTCTCGTGCGAGAACTCGGCTTGTTCACCATCCACCACTTCGGCGCGAGCAACAGAAACACCCGCCAAGCTCTGCGCAGAGACGAAACCGACTTGAACAGGGTAGAATACACCCGTGTCGTCGCCCGGAATATCAACGACAAACTCGAGGCTGCCCGAAGGTGAGCCCGAGGAGACTTCGTCTGTTGTCCAGATGAGGTGGGAGGATACAGAGTCGTACGTATAGTTTGAGGTGCTCGAGGTGATTTCCGGGAAGGCACCGGCACTAAAAGACGAGGTGTATTAGTTACAAGCCGGCTTCTGGCTGACCGACCGGCACTTACGGCAAGGGAATCATAATCTTCATATCCTGTAGCACCATATCAAGCGCTTCGAGTTCGTATTCAATGTTGACATCGCACTTGCCGTCGCCTCGAGGTGAAGGCCAGCAGTTGACTAGCCGTATATGGTGGTTTAGCGCACAAGCTTCGAAATCTCAAATCCGAAAACTGCAGCGTACTCACTGTTGATAGGCACCAACGACTCATCCTTGCTCGACAATCTCCATCGCAAAACTCCGACGCCTTGATTGATCGGGAACCCACGTTCAGGGTTCTTGAGCGCAATCGTCTTTTCCTCACCCGCTCCACCAGGTCCAAATTTGCCGACATTTGGATGCTGCTGGAACTGCAGATCCTTGTTACCGGGGGAAGCGGTGATACTGGTGATTCGAGCAGGAGGGGGAGCGAGGACGAGTCGGAGGTGGGATTTTTCGGGAGAGGTGATGCGCAAGTCGAGGTCTCCACGGAGGTCGAGGTTGGATAGACCGCCGTTGTCTCGGAGGAGCGTGAGGGAGAGGCGTTCACGGATGGTGACGTGGATGCTAAGAATGCGTGTTGTCTTGTCAGCAGCCCGCTCGTCATATCGCAAAACTCTGCACCTACCTCTCCTTTTCGACTTCGGGCAAGACATGTTCATCCGCTTGAACGACATTTGCAATCTGATGAACTTGCTCCATGACTGCCTCGGGTTCAGGCTCCTGTACGACAGCTTCGCTACCCAACGCCTCCATCAACTCGTCACGTCCCTTATTGCCCCTCTTGGCGCCGAGTTTCATACCGGTACCCTTGAACGCCGGAGCCTTTGCTCCACCCGAGCTGAATGCCGGAGACGACGTTCGAGGCGTGGCGTAAGGGTCGTGCGTGATGTTTGAAGTGGTGACGGGCGCGTATCCTCCTGCCATACCACCGCCGGAAGAGTAGCCACCGCCGGATGAGCCGAAACCGCCGCTGTGTGAGGCGGGGTACGAAGGACCTTGGGCACGTTGGATGCGTTGTTGTTCTCGCCGTTGGTGTTCGAGTTGTTTTGCTCGGCGTTTGAGTTCTTCTTTGGCTTCTGCTTCCTTGTTCTGGATGTCAAGACTTGAAAGTGAGCGGGACGCGGGGGTAGGAGTGACGAGTGCGACGTACCCTGGCAATAATCTCTTGGATCTTTTCTTCGTGACTTTCCCCCTCCAAGACGTTTCGTACCTGCTGCAACGACACGTTTTCCTTGTATCCGAGACTGACGACTTCGTCAAACGCGCACAAGAGCTCGAATGAAGATGCAAGGATGGAAGGTTCGTTGAGTGCGGGAGTGAGCGATGAGATGAGCCGAACGAGGAGTGAAAGGGTTTGGATGTCCTGTTGGCAGCGACGTGTAAGTTACAAATGTAATAAAAGGCAAGTACCGGGACGACTCACCTGCAAGATATTGCTTCCCTTGTTGGTTACCAGCACGACATACACTTCATCAAACGGTTGATATACGAATCTAACACTTCCATCGGGACTCTCTACGGTGGTGTGCTGTGATCCGGGAGGGATCAATTTAGGGAATGAGGAAAGGAGCGAGTCGATTCGAGGTTTTGTGAGCGGTCTGAATTGCCGTGATACGAGCGCTATTGAGGGATGTATAGTTAATGTGTGATATAACACTTTTAGAATATGATCATCAAGTGAAATGACTCACGTTTCCCGCTCTTTGTGCAGATTGATGCAGCAAGAACGACCTATGGAAAGAAAGGTAAGGAGCGTTCACGCTCTACCAATCCATGTAAGATGGAACATACCATGATGTGATTGATGTAAGTTGTATGGAGTATTCTTTACCACATCTATACCCTTGCCCTTCCATATAATACCCGGTTCCATGATGTTTATTAGTCGTACTACCTAGGAGGAGGGACAAGGAGAACGCGACACGTTGCTAGAGGTGCACCCGATACAATAGCTTACCTAATTACAGGTAGTGATGTCGTCAGCTCAATCTCGTCTATGATGGTGAGTAGTGGGCAGTGGGGCCTGGTAGATTAGGTTAGGTACAGGATATCCTTGTTTAGGTCGGCCAAACTAGTTATCCCCTCAACCCCAATATATTCAACATCACACAGATATGGAGGAAGTAAGACTGCTCAACGATGCTCTAGGGTATGCTTCTGCTCTACTCTTGGATATGTCGCCGTCCGGGGTCAGCTTATCCATTTCCTTGTTCCTCTCGTCTCTTACATAGCGTCGTCAAAGTCCAGTCAGTACAGATGAAGCGAGCTCTCGTGCGTATTCCTTTCCTATCATCATACCAGCATATACTCACCGCACTTTCCTCCCTTGTTAAAAGGATGCCGATCAGATTATGGATGCACTCAAATCGGCATCGGCAATGCTCGCAGAGCTGCGCACATCGTCTCTTACGCCCGTGAGTGCTTCAAAGATCTTCAAAGATGGTGGCCGATCTTACAATGTGTTGTGTCGTGGCTGATGTCTGTCTATCTCGTGTTCCGATAGAAACAATACTATGAACTCTGTATGTGTATAGGAGAAGCCTCGCTTTGGCAATTGCTTATCTTTCCTCTCCAGATATGAGCGTATTTGATACCTTGAGGCATCTTAGTGTACGTTCAAACCGTATCTTGTCAATCCGACATTGTGTTTAACCTTCTTAGTCTCGCGTAGAACTACCTCTATGACGCACATGTTGCCGGAAAACATCATCTGGCAGATTTGTATGAGCTCGTTCAGTATGCAGGTGAGTTGACACTCTTATTAGCCATGAGAGAATGAAAGAGTCTAGTGTCGTCCGCACAAGACAACTGACTCACGACGATCTCAACTCTCGTCTCGCATTTCTTCTCGTCTCAAACTGACCATACCCCTCTGTTTGACCTGCAGGAAACATCGTGCCCCGTCTGTACCTCATGATCACCGTCGGCTCAGTCTACATGTCAATCCCCGAAGCGCCTGTCAAGGAAATCATGAAGGATATGATGGAGATGGCTCGTGGCGTGCAACATCCTACGCGAGGCTTGTTTTTACGACACTACTTGAGTGGCTTGACGAGGGATTACTTGCCAGTCGGGGATAGTGACGGGTCAGTTCAGTTTGGGCCTCAGTCGAGTATGAGTTTTTTGTCGAATTAAACTGATTCGTTTCCCTCTTACAGGCCCGGAGGAAATTTACAGGACTCTATCGCATTCGTACTCTCCAACTTTATTGAAATGAACAAACTCTGGGTCCGTCTGCAGCACCAAGGACCATCCCGAGAGCGGGAAAAGCGGGAACTGGAACGCAAGGAATTACGGATTCTAGTCGGGACGAATCTGGTCCGATTGAGTCAACTCGAGGGCGTTGATTTGGACATGTATATGAGGGGAATTTTGCCAAGGGTGCTCGAGCAGATCGTCGGGTGCAAAGACGTGATTGCGCAGGAGTATCTCATGGAGGTTGTCATCCAGGTATGTTCACCGTCGCGATGGGTGGTCTCCATAAGGTCTGCATTCTCACTCGCGTGCGTTTACCTGTACACTTGACAATTGATAGGTCTTCACCGACGACTTTCACCTACACACACTCGGCCCTTTCCTCTCCGCCACCGCTGCCCTCCACCCGCGCGTGAATATTAAACAAATCGTGATTGCGTTGATCGATCGTCTTGCAGCATATGCCGCACGCGAGGCCGACAATGAGGATCCGGAAGAGAGGAAAAGGGGCGAGGAAGAGGCCGCGAGGAGATTGGCAGAGAGGGTCAAAGGCGCGCGAATCGCTGGCAAGGGGCATCAGGCTTTGCCCTATCACGCCGCGGAGGAATTGTCAGCGGGAACACAGGTATTGCCCGCTATCGAGGGAAATGCGTGGGGCGGTGATGGTCCCTCGTCTACTGAATCGAGCCATGACGAACATTCTACCGACAAGGCGGACAGCTCTTTGGAGACACGTGGCGAGCCGAATCCTGCGTTGAACGATACGACCGTAGCGCCAAACGGTGACGTCGATTCTGCGCTTACCTCCTCACTGGATAAAGGCAAGGGCAAGGAAGGGAACACTGTGAAAAAGTTTAGGGGGATTCCGGAAGACGTGAAATTGTTCGAAGTCTTCTGGCAGCAGATTGTGCAACTTATTAGGGCGAGTCACGTCACTCTCGTGTACGAAGCCTGAATCGTGCTGATCGTAAATTCAAACAGGCGCGACCGGATCTCTCGATACAAGACATCTCCGCTTTGTTGGTTTCGTTGATCAACCTTAGCTTGAGCTGTTACCCCGATCGGCTCGAGTACGTCGATCAGATCCTGGCGTTTGCGTCTGGTAAGGTTCGGGAATTTTCGAGTAGGCAAGTCATACCGACAATCATCGGCTCAAGGTCAAATGCTGACACGCTGCATAATGCTTCCAGTCCCGAGTTGCATACACCCGCGACGACAGCCAATTTCCTTTCCCTCTTATTATCCCCGATCACCTCTTACATCTCCGTTCTCACGCTACTCGCCATACCTAGTTACATTCCCCTCCTCTCGATACAGCCCTTTACAACACGTGCCTCGATCGGTCAAGCTGTCGTGGCAAGCGTACTGAAGAATGGAACTATCATGGAGACGGCGGAAGATGTATCCGGCGTTCTTGGGCTATGCGCGGTGCTAGTCAAGGATCAGAAAGAAGCGGGACCGATTCCTCAGCAATCTGGCGCCAACTTTGCACAATTACCACAAGGGCAAATGGGCCGAGCACAAAAACTGAATACGCACAGTCAAGTCAATTCGATTGGCCAGGATCTCGCTGAAGAACAGGGTTGGTTGGCCAGAATGGTGCACTTGTTCCGATCGGATGATTTAGCTACACAGTTCGAGGTAGGTCGGCGGTCGTGTCATATTTTACTTCCTGATAATACGGCTAACCAGCCTCATGATCATGGGAGCAGCTTTTGCAGGTCGCTCGGAAAATCTTTGCAGAAGGTGGCCAGAGAATCCGTTACACTTTTCCGCCCCTCATCGCGTCTGGAATCAAGTTGGCCCGACGGTATAAAGTCAAGGAAGCCGAAGTGAGTAACCTAACCGAGAGCGTCCGTAGATCCGCATATTGAACACCCAGAGTGCTCCAGGTCGATGACTGGGAAAGCAAAATTTCTTCAGTCTTCAAGTTTGTGCATCAAGTCATCTCTGTATTGTACAACAAAGTCGAGGCCTCCGATCTCTGTCTTCATTTGTTCCTGCTCGCCGCTCAGGTGGCGGATGAATGCGGTCTGGAAGAACTTGGTTACGAGTTCTTCGTTCAAGCCTTTGTGATATACGAAGAAAGCATTAGCGAGAGCCGAGCGCAGTTACAAGCCATCACTGCGATCATTACTGCTCTGCAAACATCAAGAGTTTTCGGTACCGATAACTACGATACTCTAATAACCAAGGCGGCTCTACACGGCAGTAAGCTCTTGAAGAAACCCCATCAAGCTACAGCTGTCTTTTATGCGAGTCATATGTGGTGGCAGGGGGAAGTTCCCGGCCGGGAAAAGGACGATAGGGTAAGCAGCTCCTAGACTTGCACGACAAGGGCATGGCCGTTGGGCTGATGTAATGTTGAATGGGTAGCCCTTGTTCCGCGATGGCAAGAGAGTCCTGGAATGCCTTCAAAAATCGTTGAGGATTGCTAGCTCCTGTATAGACGAGGTTCAGAGTGTTCAACTCTATGTTGCCGCGCTTGATCAGTACTTGTATTATTTCGAGCAGCTGGTAGAAGCTGTAAGCCGAGCTTGATCGTTTCACCTGATTCGCAGACCTCCTCAGAGCTGACTTTATCTTGTATCCGATCGCAGGTGACTCCCAAGTACATCAACAGTCTGGTAGAGCTGATCACAAGCAACATCGATCTTATTCATGGCACGGACACGCATCCCGCATCTTCGGCACCCCCAGGGTTGCTCGAGGGTGTGCATAGCCCTGATATGATTGTTCAAGTACGTCGATCGCATCCTCGGAAAGACTTCAATTGCACCTTTGAGATATTTATATTGCCATTCTTTTCAATAGCATTTCCGTAATACCCTTCTCTATATTCAGGAGCGCAAGAATACCCCGAACGATGATGTAGATGAACCCCGCCCGGACTGGGAGGCGGTCGATATTGCTGGAGCTTCTGCCAAATTAGGTTTGGTGTAAACGTCTACCTGGCGAGTCCTACGGAATTCACACATTGTATGGTGGTTATGCCCACATTTATACATTTCTACGTATGTTTCATGCAGCTGCCCATCATGTTTACAGATAGGTTTTGCCTGACGGAGCGTACGCAGCGCTCTCCTGTACTACACCAGTCTTCGATCTCCCTGATTGACGCTGTTTCGCCAGGATAGAGTTTCCGCCAAGGGTGTTTCAGCTGGATCAGCTGCCCGATAGCTATGAGCGCCTCCATTTGTAGCGTGGGCATGAGGCAGCTCATCCTGCAATCCTACGACTCCATCAGACACCCCTAGAACGGCAGACACGAACGGACGAAGTGATGCGTCCAAGTTGTGCATACCCATCGATACGGTTCCCGCTGGATCCGCATGGGTACCTTGAGCGACGGCTCTCACTGAGCCGAATGTGTGAGACGAGTCTTCTCTCGTCGCAGATAAATCCTCAGAATCCAGCCCAGCTGCAGCCGCGAGGTCTTCTGCGGGGATTAGGCTTGGGGCACTATCCCTAGCTTGCCTGAGCCGCGAAACTTCCGCTTTCAACTGCTGTTCCAAGTGATCGGCAACATCTGCCCACTTTTGGCGATTTTTTTCGACCTCGGCTTTCCAGGTGGTCGAGTGCCGTTCCAGGTTTGCCGCAATCTCGTCTTTAACTTTTCTTGCGAAGCCGACACCAGTGTATCCAAAGGCAGTATATGCTTGCACCATATCAGCACCGGCGTTGAGGAAATCCACGGCATCGTTGCCATTGGATATGCCGCCGCAGCCAATAATGGGAATCGAAGTGGGAAGAAGAGCACGCAAGGCGGAAAGCGTCAGGAGGGAGAGGGATTTGACGGGTTTACCAGAGAGGCCACCAGTTTCTGATGCATGAACTAGATACGAATTCGAACAGTCAATACGCGTGTCCGGCGGGTTCGAGAAATTCACATACCGGACTGTAAATCGAGGCCCTCTCGCTTGACCGTGGTATTGCTGACAATGGCGCCATCCACGCCGCTGCTCCGTATGGCAGCTGCGATATCTTCAATTTCCTGTTCGTCTAAATCCGGCGCGATCTTGACAACTATTTTGGGTTTCAGAGCCGGAGGTACATGCAAATGGTCACGTTCCCGCACAACATCCTGGAGTAAGTTTGCAAGGTAAGATTTGCCCTGCAATCCCCTTAAACCTGGAGTGTTGGGAGACGACACGTTGATGACAAGTATGTCGGCATAAGGGCCCAGAAGTCGTACCCCAGCCACATAGTCGGCATTAGATTGGGTGGGCGAGCTCTTGTTCTTCCCCAAATTGACTGCAAGAAGGCACCCAGGGCGTAGCGATCTCGGAAGTGACGATGGCGGGAGGGGATTGAGGGGCAACGGATTTGGAAATAACGAAGGGTGATCCAGCGCGAAATTGCGTATCCGACTTTGTAACTGATGGAGCGCATGTCGATGGCCCAACGAGTTGAAGCCATACCGATTGATACACGCCTGATCTTCCTCTAAGCGGAAGAAACGGGGTTGAGGGTTACCGGGCTGTTTTGCGTTGTGGAATAAGATGCTTAGTATGAAGATATCCAATATTCAAAAAAATATTCAACTTGCCTGGGGCTCAGGAGTGATGCTGCCGACTTCGATGTAAGCGAATCCGAGGTCAAATAATCCTGCGCACCGAGCAAATGTTAGCATTACCACAAGACTGGGGACGTCTCAATGACGGTACTCACCATCAATCGCTTGAGCGTCTTTGTCAAATCCGGCAGCTAATCCGATGGGATTGTTTAGAGGTAGCCCGAAAAGCTAATATCGAGGGTTAGAAGGAGATGCAAAGCGTCAGGCATCACGGGTGAGGAAGGGATGCTTAGCGGGAATGTACTCACGTCTGTGCGAATTCTCTCCGCATCTGTTCCCCGATCTTTCGGCCTGACCCACGACGCCATTGACAGCATCTTCACCGCCAACTTGTGACTTGTCTCCGCATCTGTGAAGGCGCGCAAGACAGGCATCGCCACATGTTCGTGTACCGCTGATCGGGTGTCGTAGACGTACGCAACGGCAGCCATCGCGCCAGCAGCATATATGCCATTGCGGAGAGCTCCTCTAAGGCGATGGGTCGGGAGCGTGACATTTGAGCGGGAAGTGTAGGTCCGATAGCAATGTGCGGTTGAGCGTCGATATGAAGCGGAGAGAAGTGACATGATTGGCTAGCTGGCTAGCGGTGCTGCGCGCGATGCCCGACTTCCTTTTCGGATTCCTTGGTTCTCTGAATTGAACACGACTAGATGAAGTGGACGGGACTAGGCGACTAGGCTGAGCTCTGCAAGATATGTTTGTGTTGGTTAGTAAAGCGTTGCACGATGTCTCGTGTTGCCAAGTTACAATTACCGCTTGTCGTTACCTTCACAATTCACACCAGAGTCGGGTTTACACGGGAAATACAATGCAATGCGAGCTGCAATGCGGGTTTGATGATTATATGAGGCTAGAGAGCTGGCTAGACTAGAGGCTAGGTAGGGTTGATCGTGTATAATAGCGGACGGGACGGCGAGCTAGACGGCGCCAACAATAAAAGAAGCTAAGTGTACTAGAGTAAGTAACTAGAGTAGGTATGTTGATTTTGTTTGTCCAAGTTTGTCCACCCGGTGGTCCAGGTGGCCAGTAGTCTCAATGTATAGTCACCTGTTAATTACGATCACCTTAGCTGAGCTGCATGTGTGTTGGCCGTTGAGTAGTCCCGCATGAGGCCGCCGGAAGATAGCTAAGCCCATCAAAGGGAAGAATCTAGCAGATGCCATGTCAATCCTTGCAAGCGTGCAAGCAGAATGATGATGGTGGTGTTGGGCTCTGCCTCTCAGTTGCCCTTCTTCTCTCGGGCAACTGCCATTCCATGAGTGCTGCTGAATCTGGTACCGGGGGGGAGAATCATCATCAAATCGGTCTACAATCCATGTATGGGTCGATTATATTACAGATGTCGGCTCCAGAAGGAGCCACGGCGATCGGCTGAAGAAGCAACACATATTCCGTCGACCAGTACGAAACCTTCCAAACATGACTGAATGGCACAAATGCCGTCGAGACACTGCGGCGGAAGAGACCCAGGCAAATGTTGTAATAGTAAGCATTCGTATGTAAGTGGTAGTGGCTCGTGTCCTCATTCATACCTGAACATCCTTGACCCCAAGCATACTGGTGCAGTCTGTCCCTACAGCGCGCCCCGGGAGTGGGAAAAGGCACCCACCGCCTGTAATCAAGGAGGAAAGGAAGCAAGATGTAAGCCCTCGGCAGCAGACGTGAATACGCACGAGGCTCACAGGATTCTATGTCGGTCTGAGTGTTGAGACATTCATAATTGGACGGATTTCTCCCCAGTTCAGCATGGAGCCCTAGGGGGCAGGGCTGGTATCCAGCGCGACAGCTATCGCGCGGGAGGTCACGCCGACGCAGTGCGCCTGAGGAACAAGGCGTGCCTGTCGGCTTGCATTCTTTACCGCATTGCTGATACCCGTCGTTACACACTATACCAGGGTCTGGGTCAGCGCCGCAATTTTACCTCGGCACGTTCAAACGAAAATACACTCACCAAAAGTGCAGTCACCGTCACAAGTGGGAGAGAAGTTGCCGGATGGGTATTCGCAGGTGCTTGACATCGCTGTAAGCTAAGATAATACGACAAAGAGTGGGAAGAGGGAAACCATGATTAGCTGCGAGAGCACTTTCTGGAGTACGGCAGTAGCTTACCCCCTCAAAGGTGCTCGTGACGAAAGCTGGAGCAAGTATGTCGAAGCACTCCTCCCTCGGAATCTGCATTTCTTCACATGTGGCATATCCAGCGCTCAATGACTTTGGATCGGTTTGCAGCAAGTTCAAAATCTTTGAGTATGATGTCGATGTGAAAGCGCCGTTCTGCACACAGGCGCATGTACTGTCGATGGCGACGGTTGTCGAAATGATTTCTCTTTGGGATTCCTCGTATATGTGGGCCAAGACTGGTGTGTTGGCGCAAAGGGTCGGTCCGGTTCTCACAGTGCTGTCGACGCAAGGCGTCCCCAAAGCGACACAAACAGGGTCGGTGTCCCCACACAGGAAACCCGTATCTAAGCATTCTACGGGGGAGTCGCAGGGCGTGTCTATGGGCGTGCATTCCTTGCCGCATTGCTGATACCCGTCGTTACACACTATACCAGGGTCTGGGTCAGCGCCGCAATTTTACCTCGGCACGTTCAAACGAAAATACACTCACCAAAAGTGCAGTCACCGTCACAAGTGGGAGAGAAGTTGCCGGATGGGTATTCGCAGGTGCTTGACATCGCTGTAAGCTAAGATAATACGACAAAGAGTGGGAAGAGGGAAACCATGATTAGCTGCGAGAGCACTTTCTGGAGTACGGCAGTAGCTTACCCCCTCAAAGGTGCTCGTGACGAAAGCTGGAGCAAGTATGTCGAAGCACTCCTCCCTCGGAATCTGCATTTCTTCACATGTGGCATATCCAGCGCTCAATGACTTTGGATCGGTTTGCAGCAAGTTCAAAATCTTTGAGTATGATGTCGATGTGAAAGCGCCGTTCTGCACACAGGCGCATGTACTGTCGATGGCGACGGTTGTCGAAATGATTTCTCTTTGGGATTCCTCGTATATGTGGGCCAAGACTGGTGTGTTGGCGCAAAGGGTCGGTCCGGTTCTCACAGTGCTGTCGACGCAAGGCGTCCCCAAAGCGACACAAACAGGGTCGGTGTCCCCACACAGGAAACCCGTATCTAAGCAGTCGTCGCCCCTCCTTTGCAAATATGGCACTTCTCCATGTTGCCCAGGCACCGTTCCATTCGAACTCAACGGGGAAGTATCAAGGCGTAATCCTACGGCAGCGAGTCCTACTCGTGCCAGAAGCAACGTCCATAAGGCGGGTCTTGTAATCATGTTCGCCTTCAATCTGTCGTCAGTTACCTTTTCCACTGAAGACGATCTCGTTGGTGCATTTGGATCGAGCAATGCTCTTGCACCGGCTCCCACGACTCAAGTATAAGTATACGAGGGATGTCTATGAAGCGGGCGGAACAGGTCCAACCTTTGCAAGAGTACGGTGACAGTAGTCATCTTACAGCGGGCCAAGCGGCATGTAGCATCCGATCTAGCTTAGCAACTAGCTCCGAACAAGGAGATTTCTTCCCAAATCTTACAGCCGGCAAAACGTGTGGTGGCTGGCAGGGTGTAAGTGGGCAACCCACTTGTGGCTCTTGGCGATTTGTTACGACTGAGATGGCGCAGCTTCGCAAACAGATTTCAGCATTTCTCGACACCCTCCCTGACAATGGTGGCATGAGGTGATGTCTCATGGAAGCTGAAGCCCAGCTCGAACCGGTAGTAACAGCTGTAGCAACGCTATAACAGTTTCACAGGCTGTCTTACCCGGAAGTCAAAAGACCCCTTGGATGAAGAGCTGGACGAAGCCTCAAGCCTCACACTATCGACTATCCGATCAATGAGCTGATCAATTGCTTCGCTGCGAAAACTAGCGAAAGACGCTGGAAAAAAATCTATTGTCTATTGTCTATTGTCTATTGTCTATTGTCTATTGTCTATTGTCTATTGTCTATTGTCTATTGTCTATTGTCTATTGTCTATTGTCTATTGTCTATTGTCTATTGTCTATTGTCTATTGTCTATTGTCTATTGTCTATTGTCTATTGTCTATTGTCTATTGTCTTCCCAGCTTAAGGCAAAAGACCCGGCAAAGGGCTTGACATAGGACGAGTTGCCTGAGCTGTTGTAGATGGGAGATTGACCAAGATACTGGGCCATTGTACCACTGTCGCACTGCGAAGGCCCAGATTCATATAAAAGCGAGTGATGATCATTCAACGTCCTTATCGTTGCGTTCTTATTTCTGGCCACCCTCTCAAATCAGCTTCAATCCGCGACACCTCCTCCTTCCTCAAACCACCAAATCCAACATTTTACATTTCACGATGGACGCTTTCGCCGCTACTTTCTCTTCCGCCGATGTTGAATGCCAACAGTCGGCTCCCGCCAATAACGAAAGGGGTGACAAGAACCTTGGGTGCCCTTGGTTGCCTTGCGTCATCGCTTGAGCAGTCGGACTATAGACGCAGGCATCGTAAGTCATGTGCTGTTGGGGTGTGCCGCATCCGGGTTCATTCACGTAGTTGCAGACTGGGTGCTAAATCTTCCTTTATCTTTGCCTTGTGACCGTTTAGATCCCAGATTGTGCAAGAGGCCACCGCGACAAGGACCGTCACTACTGTTAGGCCACGCGAAACACGGTGGCGCGGTCTCTGGACAGCTATCATATAGATGTTACGGGGTTTTGTCCCTGGCAGACGGCTCTGACGGGATGCATGTACGATGAGAAGTTGACTTGAACGAAGTCCGTATAGTACTAGTACTCGATGGAGAGCATGATAGTATATTCAATCTGTTTACACCGGTCATGCCTGCTGAACTTATTTTGCGGCAGGGTAGTGTCATGTGGTTGTGGCTTTTGCCAACTTTCGACGCTCGCATCCCTGTTCAGGATGGCTTTTGGGCTGTGGGCGCTGATAGCTGCGCTGCTGTCGACGTTCTTTGGACGAGACCGTGGTGCTCCGCCCATAATCGCGTTTGCGTTTCTGGTTTCTTGTTGGATTCTGAAGAGTGAACGCTTGGATTTAGAAAAGTGTGAACGAAAATCCCGCTCTGCGCAGCTGCGGAGAGGAGGGGGTTGATCGTGCAGTCGGGAGTCAAACAGCTGGAAGCTGGCAGTTCTAGTTTCTAGTTGCTACTTATTATTAGCAATTAGCAATCTACCATGCCACCTGCTACACACAAGCTGCTACCAGGCCCCGGTACACTACATGTTTGCTACATAGACAATTATTACGAGTACACTAAGCTGTACACTAGTGACAATCACTACAGTAATGAGAATTAGTAAGGCCCACTAAAGTCGCTGTCGACGCGCCCGACGCCGCGCCGCCGCAGGACTGGTGCCGTGACCAGCATGACCAGTTGACCAAGAGGACCAAAGGGCCAACAGATAATTCCATGACCTTATCAGGTCACCAACAGCTTCACGACACGAAGCTATATCAGCCAATCGCTTGACCAACCACACAAATTTCCCAGCGCTACACCTGCCTCCATTGCACTCAGCCAGGGTGTAACATATCGCCGTCCCCACGAAGTTCCCGCTTCATTCACGATTATTAACAGGATCGGGTCAGTATCAGAATTACCAGCGACCTTGTCAGACTAGTCAAGATACCTCATCCATACACAGTGTGTGTATCGCTCTCTCACCGTTCGGACGGCCCTCGTTAGCTTCACAATATGGCGAGCAACCCCGGTATCGCCTTGGAGGCCCTGACACCACGGATAGTTACTTTCACTGACGAACAGGTCGATCGATCTTGTCAATTGAACGGGTGTAAGAGCTTGGACGAACTATTCAAGCCATGGCAGTCGACGGTCGAAAGCGGTCAGTTCTGGTTTGTCTTCCCCGCCCTAGACTCATTGTGACGTTGACGTTACTATTTTGCTTTTAAGTACCTATCTTGTCGTCTACCCTGTCGGTAACAACGCATTCGTCTTTCTCGGTTCGGTTCACATCGCATTCGGCATTGTTGCAAAGCCAATTCGGTGGCGGAGGTACCATACCGTATTCGCCCGACATTGCCGCTGATATCATTTCCAACCTCATTCACTCCGCGATACATGGAGACGGTCGGTCCGGTCTTGCAAAGCTATCCTACATGTGGAGGCTGACAGCAGACTATGTATAGACAATCCAATACAATACGAGGTACTGAAGGACGTTCTGCTTGCGTCCGCGCCAGTCGATGGACAAGGGACTTTCAATCATCCGGTGTGTCGTAAGTCCGATCACCGATCAAGGGCACGTACACACAATGGAGCTTACCCCTTGATTGCTATCGGATTAGGACTCTTTGCAATATCGACTTCCAATCCAACGCCTTTTGACACTCTCGGGCGTCTGACGCGTATCGCAGGGAATTCATCTGTCTTTGCTACGAAACCTTACATTGAGTCTAGCTTCAAGAACAGTCTCCGATTCTATCTGGTAGTGCATGACGTATCGCAGGAGGGGGATGACCTTACAAGGTAAGAGTGAGACATTCACGTATCACAGTCGTGGCTACTCTGGTACCAGGTCTAATGTAATGTGTCGCTTTAGAGCCCGCCAAATACTTTTTCAACTCGAGCAGCAATATGGACCTCATTGCAGTCTTCTCGTCATCAACTCGTCTTTGCATTCTGCGTCTCAAGAAATGGCGACGAATAAGCCGGCATCCGAGTTTGCCAGCAATTCTTCATATCATGCTCAGTACGCCACGGCTCTGAAAAGGTTGGGCACCGTGGATCCATTCACAAGGTTGACAGACATGTTGGCGGAAGATGTCTTAGTAGAACGCTCGGCAATCGGTCTCATTGTGAGGAAGCCCAGCAGTGAATCGCCGTCGTTTCACTATGCTCGTTATCTGGGGAAGGAAGACATCAGCAACATCCGGGATTGCATTCGTGGCTTAATAGTCCAGTCGGTTATACCTTGGATGGAGGCAAGAGTTCGGGAATGGAACGAAGTCTTCCTCCAATCGAGAAAGGGCATCGCGGGCAAACTGTTCGGAGCTGGAAAAAGACTTTTCGGTGACTCAGAGAATGGCACTCCAACTGCTGCCAGGCCTGACGATAAGTAAGAGTCGCGCCAACCCATGTCTTTGCCGCTCAATCCGACTGAATCCTACCCAATAGCCCGTTTTACTCCGCGGCACATTATACAGTCCGCAGGTCAGCAGATTTCGCTTTCATGCTGAGGGATTACAAATCAGCCAAGTCACTTTACGAGGCAGTCAGGCAGGATTATTTGGACGACAGGGCTCTTATGTCAATGCCTAACGTTGTGGTATGTTTTTCGCTTTTTCCATATACACCCCAGTTCTGCTGATTCACTGGATCTCGCCTTCGTTCGGTCAGGTGATGCATATCCTTAGCTCACTACTCGAATTATGGCTTGAAACCCCTGCTCCGGCAACGTTTCTGGGAGGGATGCTCCAGCCAGCACATCGGGTGTGCGGATCCATTATACTGGTGCAGCAGGCCCTGAACATCCAACAATCATCTCCATTCAGGCAACTCGATTTGCTGCGGGACTTGCTATATTTCGTTGAGAGTTTAACATTGGATTCAATAACTCGCGAGCCCCGATGTTCTGCTCAAATGAGTAAACTCTTCGTTTCTGCTGCACAAGCGGTATGTTCATCATCTCCCATCGTAATAATGGAAGTCTTTTCCCAATCATATTGCTATTTAGCAGCGCGAGCAGCTTTTTAGCGCAATACTACTTGAAAGGGCTGCTTTCTTTGACGCACAGGTGCCACGCAGCCGGACGCGCAAACGCGCTTTACACCTTGCGTTATCCGCATGGCAGTATCAACAATGTGGACAAGTGAGTTTTCGAGCTGATCTGCAATGTGCATCTCTCTGATTACACACACAGAGATTCCATCACGCGAAATGTCTTCTGCAGGCACTCCATTGTCTGCAGCGGCGTACTTCCACATGGAGATACATCGAAGGATCGTTGCAATACGACCTTGGTCAACAGGCATTGAGATCGGGTGACGGCTTGTCTGCCGCAAAACATTTTTCTGAATCTATGAAACGTGGATTGGGCGCTGCATCTCAGATGGCGATTTTCTCAGACGTCCTAGCAGCTTATCAGGTATGTCGAGTGTTTCGGGAGGTCGGCTCCCGAAGATATTGACTGCCCTCTCCAGCGTTTCTATCTGCGCGCTGAACAAGTCTCCGTCTCAGGCGACGGATGGCTATCTGCCCCAAGTTTTATTAGTGCAATTATAATCACCTGCCTGTCAAAACGAGTAAATACTTACGAGCGACCTTTTGAAGTCATGGCACTACCAGGATTGGAAACAATCCATTCCTCATTTCCTAGTCCCAATAATAACGCAGTGGGAGACCACTTCTCTTCCGTGTGCAACGCGCTATGCGATGGTGAGTGATTTCCTTTGGTTCACATCATTTGATATGCATCAGAAGACACTGCTCGTCCATCTAATATCGTTGATATCGACAGGTGCGTTCCGCGTTGTGGTAGGCTTGGTAAATCGTTCCAATGTCCCTTTCGCATCAGCTGGATTGCGTCTCCTCGTCCTTGACGATCACGGTAACCCTGCCGAGGATGCATCTTCCACTCCGGAAATGACGAGTTTTCTTATGTTTCCGTTGGAGAAAAGGCTCGTGAGTAATGAACATCTAGGCACACATCATCAAGGCCTACTGACGACGACGACGCGCTTGCACGACTGTAGATATATTTCGACGTGATCCTCAAAAAACCTATGCTGGTAGAAATCGCCTCTCTGGTTTACTCCCTTGCAGGAACATTTCATTGTTCACACAGACTGTCACTTGTTGTGTCACGACAACCCAGCACGCAATCTTCGTCGCCCAAATTGATAGACAGAGAACCGAGATCGATAAGGCCCCGGGCGACGCAATCAACTTCGCCGCTTCGATGTTGGATTCTCGACCTACCACACGTGGTGGACGATGGAGAGATCGCGCCACTGAGCATTTGCGTTCAGAACGATGGATCCGTGTGCATCCGAGATATGCAACTCTATATCAAGGATCACCGGCGTGTCGAGTCTTTATGCGTCACAGACTTCGAGCAAAGTGGTGCGTGTCCTGTCATCCTTGTTCTGAAACTCTGGTCTTATTCAGTCATGTCTCGCATCGATTATCACCCAGTTCCTGGAGTGCTATATCCTACGGAGAAAGTCTCAATAAATGCGCTCGTGCCGATTTGGGGCGAGGGCGAAATCAACGTCGAAATAGCTTTGGAGTACAAGCAAGATGTCGGTATTCCTGAACTCATACTACCCTCTGGAATCTGCGCTGACCCTTCCATTTTCTCAGAGATGCGCAACTCGCGCCCGCATCGTATTCAATCGTGTCATTTACGTATCGCCATCAATATCGAGTTCTGTCTCCTCGGCTTCGGAATCCGAAGTTGAAGGTCTGCCGGTCTCACTCATCAATCTACAATTGGAAAGTCGAGATGGAAACCGAAATTTTCATCTCATCAGCTTAAATTTGATTCGGCAACAATTCCAATCGCCCAGTATTCCCAGGTCAGTGTACTAATCCGATCACCATATTTTCTCTCGGTAATTAATATTCTCCTATAGAATGGTCGAGGCAATTTTGCGTATGCGGCAGTTGTACCGTGACCATGCCTATGCGTGCTTGTTATGCGGTGCCGAAGAAGGAGAATCTAGTGCGTTGATGCTCTACAAGTGCTTATTTCCACTGATTGCACTGATATCACTTGCAAGCTATCCAAATGGCGCTGCCTTTAAAACAGCGCCAGCGCTGCTCGTACCTCGCCGGAGGTACCAGCGGGGTTCACGCGTACGACACAGGTGTCTTGCGCCCCGACACAACACTACGCATCACAGTCAAAACCTCGCCCTCGGAGAATTTCTGGGGTTCGACGAAAATCATCCAACCCAGCTCATTTACGATCAAGAGGGAAGTATATTCGGTTTGTTCAGTTTTCGCGTCGTCTGTAGCAGCCGTGGATGGAACAGAAGGAACTCCCCTGCCAGATCAGGAGCATCCGACTGCGGACTTCCAGATGATTGTCTTACAGCTTGTGGACGTAATAACGCTAAGCGTCGAGGACAAGTGCGCTCATATTGGAATAAGGCCTCAGAGAGTTGCCAATGACAGGTAAGAATCATTTATGATCAGGAAACTGCTCGATAGACTTGACCTGCGTTATCTTTGAAAGGGCACGGCATTCGCAAGCTCGCTTTGTCGTTTGGAACCGTTCCTCTCATGCTAAAATGCAATGGAAATTACGGTCTGCGGAATCAGTTTCCGCGGATCCCTTCGGCCCCTCGCCTACATATACCATGGGACGAACACAGTTCGCCGGCGTCTTACTGCCTGGAGCTTGTGCTACCCCAATTTCGTCCATCCTTCACGGTGGAGCAGGTCATGCATCGCTGAGGGACTGGGTTCTAGAATGGGTCCATGGTGATACGGATAACTGGCGAATGAATCCGAACTTTCAACATCGTTTCCAGGTTATGCTTCATGCTTGCCAAGGGTTCGCCGGTGGACGGTAAATTCTAGAATGGCAAGCCCATCTAGGTGGCCTATTTCCAAGGGTCTGCTTTATGTATCCTAATAACCAAAGTCTTCTGGAAGTACAATTACCAGTGTGCATGATCTGGAACGGTATGGACCTCCGTGAACTTAGCTGGTGTCTGCTTGTGTGTAAGCAGCTTCGGTCGACACGATGTCAACAAGGCATGGCCGATGTATAAACCATGTAGTCTTCGCGTTATGCTTGGCCTTCCGCTTCCTGGAGATTTCGCTTGAGAGTTCTCTTCAATTCGCCGAGCCTTGTCGTCTGTTTGTGGCTTTGTTGATGTATAGCGAAGGGGACTGGCGAGCTATTCAACAGCCGAGGGACTCAGTCAACATATTTGTCGAACGTTGATAATATATATATATATATCTCATATTATACGGGACGCGCGCCAGGTTGTGCCAATGTGCCGCAATCATCTCGTAAGGCAAAGAGGGAACTCGCCAGATGTGTCTTCTATACGTTGAAGATTTGCTATCTCGCCGTCGCTATGTTCGTAGTACCTACAAGGCAAATGTAAGGGAATCGAATATGATAAATATGATAAATGCAGCTATATCCTTTGCAGTTGCTGATCCACAATAATAGATTTCTCAATAGAGCACGATACTTAACACAAAATTTATGGAAGAATTCAGAGTCGGACTTTGGGAGACGTGAAACGGATGGCGCAAACTATGACAGAATCGAGCCGCAGCGAGTCGCGTTGTGACGCAGGCTTGCAGCAGAGGGGCCAGAATTTCGAAAGCATAAAGAGCGTCAGAGCAAGCCGCCTGCCGCCCAGATGATTTTATATCAGGGTCGGAGCGAAAGGAAGCAAAGTGAGGCAGCTTACAGTCTTTAAGATTGGCCTGAATAATCACATCATTCACAGCACTCAAAACGAAAGCTAACGCTTTAGTATCGGTGGCACAGGTAAAATGCTGTTGATGAGATCATTGTATATCAGCTGACGGATGGGTTGTAAGAGTCACGTCATGACTTACAGCGTAAATGCTTTTGCCGGGATTCTGATTCAACGCGGCAAATTTATCGAGCAGGAATGCACAGGCCGCATCGTAGTCATTGTCATCTCCTCGATAGTCCGGGAAGTATCGTGAGAGGGGAGAAACAGGGAGTTTTTCACGAAAAATGTCGATCTTTAGAACAATCAGGTGTCATCTCGAGTTAGTCTCATGAAGGTTTTACTTGTCAGAACGCGTCGAGGTTCTATACCTTGTTCAAGAACAGAATCTATTATACGCAACTTCAGCGAAATTCATTGAGGAACGTAAGGTGGTGCCAACTGCAAGTACTTACGATGGATGTACTGATAAACCATCGCGAATTGCAGATCGACTCGAAAAGCGTCAGAGCTTCGAGTAACCTATTGACCGTTTCGTCCTCGTATAGCTTCTGGTCATCTATGTATGATTTGAGGGCGAGTCGTCGGGACATGCGCTATCAGAATTAGATAACTCTGCAGAGCTTACACTCTGATATAGCGACGAGGAAAATAATGGCATTGCAACTCTCGAAACAGTGGATCCCTGCAACGAAACCCGTTAGCATAGTTTCAAGGCGTGGTCCGACAGTGATACCCAACTTACATTTCTTTCTTTCTGAACGTTGGCCACCCACATCGAACAGCCTATATGTCAGTTCTCCGATATGAAAGTGTGTCTCTGATATTCCTGTAGTCTTGACACGAGATCGCAGAATATCCTGATCGCTTGGTGTGAAATCTTTCTTCCCGATCCGATCAATACAGTTGAAATAGCTGTTCGAAGGTTGGTTTGGTAAGCAACCTTGTTAAAAGACAGCGTTGCATTTACGAACTAAGGTGCACTATCATTAATTTGCAACTCGTTTCGTCGCTTGAAAATCAGTTGTACACCAGGATCCTTCCACAACCCCTTGATAGCGTCGATCAAAGCAGGCGGCATGGCATACCCTTCAAACTGTGTTGGACAAGATGTGATAAGATCGTAGCGGGCTTGATTGCATACATCGATGCGGATCCCCAGCTCGCTCGCCCCTTCCAGCAAGACCCTGTTGCAGTCCGAGAAGGTTAAAAACGATGAGCCGAAGAGGAAAGGCAGGAAACTTGCCGCATAGACTGTACGGTATTGCTGAATATGATCTCTTTGAAAGATTCTCTTTCTTCTGGACTGTATGGTCTGTAGAAGAGGCAGGCAAGGTTTCATCCCCATTATGCACATACAAGAAGCCGTGGGAAGAAATTGTACTGACTGCTTGTTGATCAATCGCATTTGCTTCAGCACCGTGCTCTTTCCGCTCTCTCCAGCTCCTAACAGCAACATCTTCACTTCATTGCCAAGATTAGCACGTTCCCGTTTGAGCTGAGATTCAATCTCGTCATTTCCTTCTCCCAGTGCTGAATTTCAGTTTATCGTAAAATAACAAGGAATGCGGGAGGGGACTTACTAGCTTTAGCGTCCAAATCTTTCTGTACAGATTGCGTGCATCCCATAGTGGAATTCTCGTCTTGAGTTCAGCTTGCTTCACAAAACGATTACAGCCAGATGCAGATCGCAGCTTTGAGTGGTCGAGAGCTTGCGTTTCGGGAAATAGATAATCAGTTCCGCCGAGACCTCTGAATTGACGTTGTTGGCAATTGTCGATGAGCTGGAAATCGGGGAAGGACAGTAAGGCAAAAAGTGAAATCAGGGATCAATCTGCGCCCACGTTCAAATGCAGCGTAGCACGAAATGAAAAACCATTTCTTCCGAGCTGTGCAGTTGAAAACGTATGTATGCATATATATTATCGCTTGTGAATGAGTGTCGAGTGATTGGCTTTGGACACATTTGTACACGCGGCACACAACTGATCATGCTGTTCTGTTTCTGTTTGTGACTTTGATGGAGTCCCAATCTTTGATGCGCATATTTCGCACAGATCTGCAGAAGAAGCGGGCGAGGCGGGCGAGGGATGCGAGGGATGGAATCAGTAAGTAACAATGAAACGTTGTACCCTGACGTAACTGGGAGCAGATAGGTGGTTAGAAGAGCCTGCTGTCAGCTCCCATTATCGACTGCAGGGCTGTAGAAATCGAAACATGTTCACATAGTAGTGCACACAAGTTGCCCCGCTATTATTGATGGAAAGCGTCCACTCTGTAGTTACTTGTCGAAGGAGCTCCTATGGATCTTCTCCTCCTTGAAAGGGTGAGCGTTTCAGGCTCGTGTTTCGCATTCTTCTTGGACCTGATAACCGATGCGGTGAGTGAGCGAGCTGCTGCGCGGATGGTGGGTCATGATGGGTCACCTCTTCGCGCTCCGGTTACCTCTTTGCGTCCTGGTAGCAGCACCATAATCAGCAGATTCAGCAAAAGAATATCTGACTAGCCCCTTCCTGTTGTCCCCCTCATGAGGACAACAGCGCGACATGACTTTGCCGTCGTCGAGGCTCTCAATCAAAGACCATCCATCTTGATATTTGCCATCTTGTTATTTCACGAAGTAAGCAACATTGAGCCTCAACTC